>VOCP01072469.1:0-83103 GCA_007922195.1 Podocnemis expansa | reverse complement strand
ACAGAACTTCAAGACCAAACTTACTCCATCTTTAAACTTCCTTTACACTTGCTTACTTATCCTAACAGGCCGCACCACTGAAACCTGTTCATACAATCATATTGCAAATATTGACAGTGATAGTGTCATTGCGGGCCACAAAAAATAACTTCAGGTGCCACATGTGGCCTGCAGGCTGTGAGTTTGAGACCCCTGGAATAAAGGACAGACAGTAACCATAACAAAGCCGTGTCTCTGGTAATGTGAAGGGGTCCTCTCCCCACTGCAATATAGTCAGGGTGTGACTTCTGGCTCTGCAGAATCAGCAGCCTGTCAACAACACAGCAAGCCAAACTTCCAGAAGACACAGCTGCATTGCCACAATCCCAGAGCCTCATTGTACCTTATCAGATTACAGCTCTCTACACACTTCAGCACAGACCTCAACAGACCTGATATTAACTGGTAGAAACCAATCTTCCTGAGGACAGGTATTAAAAGAAAAGATAAAATTAAGAGAAAGGGCTGTAGACAGAAAAAGCCATTAACCAAAACACCCCAAACTCATCAGTCAAGGATTAAAGAAAAAGGCATCAGGATTTCATTCAAGAGCAAACTGCCATTACCAAACAAACTATAGATCTCCAAGGCTGGCACAGAAAATAAAATATCTATCAGTCATTCTCCCACTTGCCTGGAGAACAGACTGAGTTCTTCCCCATCTTCATATTTTTTGCTTTCCAGAAAGGTGAATGCCTCTTCTGGCCAGTCAAAGTTACTCTTCTTCCATTCGTGGAGGTAACTTTGTTAGACTTAAGTAACATGCACTTAAGCTGTACATCAGACATTTCTTTCTTTCCCACACTAGGCTCCCTGCTTCACAAATCCAAGCAGAATTCCAGAGGGGATTTGGCATTCAACGAAATCCCTTTTCTTAAGGAATGTGTGTGGCTTCCGCTAATATTCATCTTGAGGAGTCTAGCACCTGTACTTCAAACCTGACAATGTAACCCATTTATCACAAATGTGGATCATTTCTTACAGGAGAAGGTGCAGAGAAACCTGACGGTACAAGACAATTTTACAGTCATGCCACAAATGGTTTGGTGTAGAGGTTCTCTCAATCAATACCTCAGAGATTAAAATATCTAATGATCCAAATCTTTGGCTTTTTTAGAGGACTCATGTAAGAAAGAATTTTTTGATCTACTTAATCACAACTGTCCATCAAGTGTGAACTCTAGAACATCTAGGAGCTACCCAATGATCCCCTTGTTTCTCACATGGATAAAGCAATAAAAATCAGAACATCCATGTGTTGGGCTCAGCTCAGAAAGCTAAGAGCTGACAGCTTGACGTCACTAGCTAGGTTTCCAGGTTAGCTCAGAGGGCCTGGGACAGTCAAGGTTACTGACTGGCTGAGATAGATTCTCTGCAGACTCAGAAATTCCATCTTTCCCAGTTTTGTTGCTATTGTTCAGTGCTGTGTAAATCCCAGAAAAGGCCCAGCCCACACTTGCACTGAGAAGCTTATGGTCTAACAGTGGGACGGCTTGAGGAACTCACCTGGCTCCTGTCACAGTACAGTCTGAGCACCACAGGCAGGTGGCAGTACTTTCATGATAGCAGATAGCAGCATTTAGGGGCTGAGCTGCAGAAGTGAGCATTGAGCAGGCATTAAAAAGGGTTAGAAGGGAGCCTGATGCACAGGAATAAGGAGAGAGGGTGATTCAGTGGGAGGATTGGACTAGATGACATCATGAGGTCCCTTCCAGCCCTAATATTCTGCGACTCTAAGGGCCTCATGGGAAAGTGAGGAAGAAGCACAGCTCAGGCAAGAGCAGAGCAGACAAAGGGACAGGTCAGAAACAAGAACAGCCACATGGGCTAAAGTGGAATCATGAAAAGTCTTGAAAGCAAGAAGGTGACACTTGATTCAGAGAGTGAGGGAAAAACCAGAGAATAGAGGAGGCTATGGTCTGAACTGTGACTCTGGAAGACAACTCAGTTGCTGTGCTGTGAATGGACTGGAGGAACCAAGATAAGATTTAGGGAAGCCTTTTCCACTGTGGACCATAGATGGAGCTCGCTGTTTGAGGACCACACCCACACCATATGTATACTAACTGTGTGGCCCTGAGGATGTCACATGGGCCACAGCTGTTTGATGACTGGGCCCAAGTGATCAACAGGCCACTAGTTGAGAACCACAGATCTAGTCTGACACCTCCTTTGTAATATAGACCATGGAATCCTTGTGACAGAGGATGAGGAAAAAGCTGAAGTGCTCAATGCTTTTTTTACTTCAGTTTTCACAAGCAAGGTCAGCTCCCAGCCCACTACACTAGGTACGGGGGACTGGGGAGAAGAAGAGAGGCCCTTGGTGACAGTAGGTCAGGTTAGGGACTGCTTAAAGAAACTAGATGTGCACAAGTCCATGGGGCCGGATGAACTGCATCCGAGGGTGCTGAGGGAGCTGGCTGATGAGATAGCAGTACCGTTGGCCATTATCTTTGAAAACTCGTGGCGAACGGGGGAGGTGCCAGAGGACTGGAAAAAAGCAAATATAGTACCTATCTTCAAGAAAGGCAAAAAGGACGATCCAGGGAATTACAGACCTGTCAGCCTCACCTCAATCCCTGGAAAAATCATGGAGCAGCTTCTCAAAGAATCCATCCTGAAACACTTGGAGGAAAATAGAGTAATCAGGAATAGTCAGCATGGATTTACCAAGGGTAAATCATGCCTGACCAACCTCATCGCCTTCTATGATGAGATGACTGGATTTGTGGATGCGGGAAGAGCCGTTGATGTCATATACCTTGACTTTAGCAAGGCTTTTGATACGGTTTCCCACAGCATTCTCATTGGCAAATTAAGGAAGTATGGGTTAGATGCGTGGACTGTAAGGTGGATAGAAAACTGGCTAGAACAACGGTTTCAGCGTGTAGGAATCAATGGCTCCATGTCAAGTTGGCAGGCAGTAACAAGTGGTGTGCCCCAGGGGTTGGTCCTGGGGCCAGTTCTGTTCAATGTTTTCATTAATGATCTGGATGATGGGATAGATTGCACACTTAGTAAGTTTGCAGATGATACCAAACTGGGGGGAACGGTAGACACCCTAGAGGGCAGAGACAGGATTCAGGGAGACCTAGACAAACTGGAGCAGTGGGCCAAGAGGAATCTCATGAGGTTCAACAAGGATAAGTGTAAAATCCTGCACTTGGGACGAAAAAACCCCATGTACTGCTACAGGCTGGGGAGTGATCAGCTAAATAGCAGCACTGGAGAAAAGGACCTGGGAGTCATGGTGGATGGGAAGCTGGATATGAGTCAGCAGTGTGCTCTTGCTGCCAAAAAGGCCAATGGCATACTGGGCTGCATCAAAAGAAGTGTTACCAGCAGATCGAGGGATGTGATCATTCCCCTCTATTCTGCACTAGTGAGGCCACATCTGGAATACTGTGTCCAGTTTTGGGCTCCCCACTACAAAAAGGACATGGACAAATTAGAGAGAGTCCAGAGGAGGGCAACCAAAATGATCAAAGGGCTGGAGCACAAGCCCTATGAAGAAAGACTGAAGGAACTAGGCTTATTTAGCCTGCAGAAGAGAAGACTGAGGGGGGATTTGATAGCAACCTTCAACTACTTGAAGGGTTGCTCCAAGGAGGAGGGAGCTCGACTGTTCTCGGTAGTAACAGAGGGCAGAACGAGAAGCAATGGTTTCAAGTTACAGCTGGGGCGGTCCAGGCTGGATATTAGGAAAAACTTCCTTACTAGGCGAGTGGTGAAGCAGTGGAATAAGTTGCCTAGGGAGGTGGTGGAATCTCCATCTCTGGAGGTGTTCAAGTCCCAGCTGGACAAAACACTGACTGGGATGATCTAATGGGAGTGGTCCTGCTTTTTTTGGCAGGGGGTTGGACTAGATGACCTTGTGGGGTCCCTTCCAACCCTATGATTCTATGATTCTATGAATGGCCTCATAATATGCCTAAAATAAACAAGGAGTCCTGTGGCACTTAAAGATTAACACATTTATTTATTGCATGAGTTTTCATGGGAGAACAAAAGGTCATGCAATAAATAAATGTGTTAGTCTAAGTGCCAGACGACTCCTTGTTTGTTTTACTGAACCAGACTAACACAGCAACCCCTTTGGAAGTCTCCTCTGGTGGCACATGCAACACTTTGGTCAACGTTAGCATGTCATGTACAGTGTCTGGAACAGATACCTGCCTTAACAGTCTCCACAAATTCAAGTGCAAACAATTCAATTACTAACATGAACTGTTATTCTCTTGTCAGTGTTCCAATGGAACAATGTTTTCTAACAGGATACAATAGTCCGTCCCCTTGTGTGAATGTTTGGTATAGGTCACAATCAATCAATTTTCTATTTGCTTTCTTCCTTTTATTTTTTAAACCTGCGGAAATAAAGGCAATTCCATTGTCTGTGCTGGTTTTCATCATTTAATTTCAGAAGCTAAAAACCAGATTCCTTTAGTAGAGTTTTTTTTTCAGCTATGCAACTGTTCAAATTAACTACAAACTGAAAACCATCAAAGGCAGCTTTAGATACCAAAGAAAGCAGGGGGAAAAAAAGAGCAACTAAGTCAATTCAGAACCAGTTCCTCTGGACTACTAACACATGGCAATACAAACTACAGCACAGATAAATTATTTAGAAGTAGTGCTTCTTGGACCCTTTTTGTTGCACCATCTGGCTCTGTTCCTGCAAAACATAAAACTCCACAAAACAAACGAAGAAAAACCCACGAAACAAACACCCCCCCCCCCACAGGTGGTGGGTCAGATTTGGGGCACAAATTATGTGATGCAGTCACCTTGATTAAAAACAAACAAACTGAGGCAAACATTTGGAACGTCCCAGCCATCACTAGTGTGATCTCAAGCGTCCTCTTCACTGAGAGGAGCTTGCTCTTATTAGGGTAGCAATTTGTGCCCAAAAACAAAACAAAGCTCACCAGCTAGCTCTCTCGAGGGATTTCCAGCAAGCTAAGGCCATCTCTGAAAGCAGCTCTATTATGGAGAGGCCCTGTAACAAATGAAATGTGCTAACCCCCTCACCCTTCATTAGAGCTGCAGCCGCGCTTTACCTCTTCATGTATTCATAGGACCAAGTCACAAAAGCATGTGGATGGCTCTACTTAGGAGTAGGACTTGCCACTGCCCAAGTGGATAGGATCTGAGGTCCAAAGATAAAACTAGCATGATTATCACATTAAAAAAAGAAAAAGCTTGCATTTTAGTTCCCTGCAAATATCCTTCCTCTTCTAGTTCTGACCACTGCACACTGATTGGCCATACTCGACTCCTCACAGGGAAAATCAGCCAGAAAAGCCCATTTCTTGAAAGTTACTTTTTTTTTTTTTTTTTTTTTTAATATTCATGCTGTGTGTATAAAGAGATGTTTTCTTCCTGAGCTGTATGCATGGTGGCTTTAATCTGAAATTTCTTTTTAATCGTAGCAGGCATCCCAATTAGCGTGTTGGGTAATCTTTCAAGAAGAACTATAGTTTCATAGTCATAATGAGCAAAGGATACACACAGCTAATAGGGCAGAGAGAGTGAGCATGCACACATAGAGGTGCACAGGCTCCCAGAAGCACTGCTTGCACTACAGCAAAACTAGGGCAGCTTTCCTCTGCAATATTTACATTCGGAGAGGCTTCCTGCCTTCCCAGGCATCACGTGTCCAACAGCTACAGTAAGAGGTGGGGTGAAGTGAACACGCTGGCACACCTTTACCTAGTGCGCTGTAAACATAAACCATTCTTCACATGCAGCTTCCTATGGGAAAGAGATTGCACATATTCCTCCTCCCAAATGCAGGCATGTAATTCAACACATGTGCTGCTGATGAGGCAGTAGAGGGCGGATTGAGGGAACCTGCCAGTGACCTACTTTCTTTTGTTGTTGGAAGTGCTGTTCTCTATGCAGAAGTCAGCAGAGAGCAAAGCAGAGATGGAGAGAAGGGGCTAATTTTACTCTCTTCCACCAGCTTTTACATCAGTGTAACTATTAATATCATCAGTAACTCCTGATTTACACCCATCTAAATAACACGGAAATCAAACCGAGTGTCTCTGGAAGACAAAGAAATTGTACTAGAGTAACAAGGCAGACTTTGGCAGTGTTGTCATGGAGGAAATTTACCCTGCATTGCAACCCTTCAGATACTAGCTTTTAACCAGAGGCAGTAGTGGAAAACCTGTGGTCAGTATGCCTTAGTGGCCTAGGAGAAAGGAAACTCTTGAGGAGATGTTACATTACATTCTGTTTTCATTCACAAGGTCTGGGTTAGTCACTGCACTGACCTAAAAAAGCAGGCTGTCTAACAGATTCAAATGCATACTTGTGTGGTAGATTTCAAATGCACATATTGTCTAAATAATACAGGTGAGCTTTCAGAAGTACTCCTGCTCCTTCCACAGCTGAAGCAGGTACAATGTTGCACAACCCAACCCCTCCAGTAGTCTTTGCCAGTCCCAGGGGTATACTATGTTAGAATGCTGAGCTGCAGCCATGAGATTTGGGAGTTAAAGGCTCATTGCAGTCAGTGGGGCTCATATAAATTGGTCTTCAGAGAAAAAGTCGTCAGTTGCCTTATGCATAAACACTCCTTGGTAACTCACTAAAGAGCCTCACCAGAATTTCTCCTTCTGTCTGATCAGGTACCATGGTAAAAGAGATTGTCTGGATTTGCAGATTTGGGGATAATATCCTTTTATCTTAAGCGTACATCCTTCATGCTACATAATGCAGCTATTCTAAACATCACTTTCCTTTTGCAATGGTTTATGAATGGGCCATTTTAATTGATTAGTTTTCCTATTATGGATTATAAGTGGAACAACATTGTTGGAACTGACCTTCGGTCCTTGAAATGCAGAAAAACATTAGCCTGCAGTGCATTTGTAAACCTCACAGGCTAATATCTGCCCTTCTGTTTCACACTCTCACTGTGGCATTTACCTAAGTGCACAGAATGCATCCACACATGGCTGGTGGCTGGAATTACTTTTCGCTGACATTCAGTCAACAGATTCTAATGATAAAACAATTTCAAATCACACTTACAGTAAAATCAAAACCATGGGAAATCATGCCAAGGTACATCTAATTAATTTCTCCTTCCAGGACTTTAATGGAAGACTGCCAAGGTAATAAATCCAGTGGGGGCAAAGAGATGTTTGATAGTCTTCATTTTTACCCCAATTTGTAGAGCAGGCTTAACAGCACATGCAAGTCTGGCCACTATCTACTGAGGAAAGGATAAAACACATCTGAAGATGAAATACTCACCCCCCCCCATCTATACCTGTCTATCTATGAAATTAAAAAAAGAATCCAAGCAATTAATGGTCCAATAAGACAAACAAACTTATATTGAAACAGGGCTACAAGAGTCAGAGGTAGCACACTTGAATCCCCTGTCGTACAGTTCCTTGTCAATTGCGTCTTTTAGCTTTTTGTCCAATGCAAGTTTATGCCAGTGAACCAACATTTTTGGTATTCAGTCCAACACCAAACAGCAGCTATGAGCATTTGAGGAAGACAAATACAAATAACCACCACTGTCAGTCTCATGAGACGTCCCAGAAGGCTCGGGATAAGTTTCCACCACCAGACACTGGAGCATGGAACAGCAACTTCAGAGAGACCTACTGAAGGCACAGGATGGTCTGTAGCAACTAAAACTGAACAAGTAAAGTTAGCAGTAAGCTCATAACCTCACATTGTCCATTGAGATGCTTGTACTGGCGAGCTTTGGCAACAGGAATAGGAGCTCCCCAGTCATATCTGGTCTAGAAGCTTGTCTGTTCTGGGGATAACATTTTCTCTAGCCTTCTGCTTTGTACCTTTAACTTTGCTTGGCTTCCCTGTGGCTACTTGAGCATGAAGAAGCAGAGGATGGGACAGGGAAAGAGATATTGACAAATGGGACATTCAGAAAACAACGAAACAAAACATAGCTGCAGCTTGTTAATTTAGTAACTTTTACCACTAAGAGTTGCAGCCAAAGACGCAAGTGTCCTTGGACAGACTACATAGCACTGCAGCCCAGGGCTTGGGCCCCTTCCTCTCATACTAAAGCAGATTGGTCTCATGGAGCCTCCCTGTGCTCACCCTAAAGTAGCCTCATGTTTTATTTTAAATGTGTGCTGGTGGATGTGAAAACTGTATCCTTAGATGACATTGCAGCAGCAAGCAGCCTTCAGCATCTTCCTGACTTGAACACAGACAACACTCTCATTTCTCTTTGTTGGGCTTCAAAGATTCTTTGCCTCATGGGATCACAAGTGGTGAAATTGTAGGAATCATGCTCTGCAACCACCATCACTACAAACTCATGGTGATATCCCTACGTAAGAATACACTACACTTGTAAAGTGGTTTATGACAATGACTGTGCATTATCTCCCTTTTAGAGACAGGGAAATGGAGGCACAGAGAAAGTGAGTTACCCAAGACTGCACATCACACACCAAGTCGGTAGCAGAATTATGAATAGAATACATAACTGTTGCCTCCAAGCTGTAGGCTCAGTCCATTAAATCAACAGTCCATTCTTTTGGAACAAGCACAGTAGGGAACCAGTAGCAACTGCCCCTGAGGGAGCCCTTCTGACATGGATGTTGAGAAACCAAGACAATACCACAAAGGAAACATGTCCCTTCTTGAGTAATCTACATGCAGTGGGGTTTCCCTACACATTTCAGGCTATTCATGGGCTAGAGGGGTGATAGCCCTGGCTCCTGCCTCAAGATACAGAATTTTCATCCAGCCAGTGCCATAGTTTTCTACCTGTGTTAGTCATGTAGCCTTTTCTGAAGGAGGGACTGAACCAGCCCACAGAGCTCTCATAAAAGTCATTTTTGCATTCTTGGAATCAAAAGTGCATCATTTTGTAGGTGGGCTTGGAAACAAACTGCTCTGGAATATAGCTGCACATATCCATAAAGATTCTAGTTAACCTTCTTGGGAGGTTGTTTTGCCTTTTGCCCCAATTCTTCCTAAATGGCAAGAGATTTGTTTTGAGAGAACTTGTCTCTCTGAGTTACTCTTGCCTCACTGTTTATAACCTTGTGTTTAACATCACAGACTTGCAAGAAACTGGCCTGGCTCTGCATAAACATCTGTGATGGTGCTGCAGCAAGAAGGCGATGAAATGGTCTATTCTCTAAAACCAAATGTCTTCAATAATTAAAAATGAGGCCAAAACATACATGAAAGGGAAAGCAATGGGGCTTAAATGTTGTGTTATTTAAGGAGTACCCTGGTGTTTAGCCTTTCATTAGCGTACAGGTATGAAGACTCACTGTAATTAGCCAGGGAAAGCACAGTGCCACCTGTTGTGGACTAGGGTCACACGCTCTCTTCCACTGCTCCTACTGCTGGGGCAGCATTTAATTTCTCTTCGCTTTTTATATCTGACAACACCCTTCATTTTTGAAGCATGCAGCATTAACTGCTTTCACATCAAAACCCTTGAAAGGTTTGTATTAGTTCTAATGCTACTCAAAGAATTAAAAGGCATCTTCACATATGTTCTGTTCTCCCTGGAAAAGTCTCTAATACCATGGTATTAGTTGTTCTCCAGTAATACAGCTAAACTAATATACCTTGGCTATGCTATAGTCAGGCAGGTGCGGATAAGTGAACACCTCTATCCACAAAGCACTTGGTGTTCACAAAATGATACCAATGTCATTGAACTGAAAGGAAGAAGTTAGAAGTCCCATAAAGAGCAATGAGTCCATTTCTTCTGCAGCTGCCAGTGAACTGATACAAAGGAGACGGACAATCTCATTGCAAAAGCCAAAGTGGTCTCTGTGCTCTGGCTCATTTCCCAGCTGGAAGGTTCAGAGAAAGAAAGATGAGATCAGCATTAACATCACACCTGGGAGCCTCGCACAGTCACTGCTGGTGCGGGAATCCCAACCCACTAGACTGCTTTGATGTTACACTCACAGTCCTCCTCAAGTGCTTTTAGGTCAAAGACCTTAAACTTGCTTGCCGAGGGACTCATTCACCTCAAGATAATAGAGCACAGAGCTAACTCCATCTAACTCTTTCATTTGAGAAGACCATTGTCAAGAACGGACAGTCACCTGCTACAGGAGAGAGTAAACAGCAAAATCAGGAAGATTATGGTTTATATGCACCAATAAGAAAAACCCATTTAATGCCATTTAAAGAGAGAGGCCTGAGAGTCACCAATTCAGCTTTTATGTAGAGGAACAGCAAGTCATGTTCTTCTTCGAGCACTGCTCACATCATTTAGTTATCAGTATCTACATCCCGCAGCACATGGTAGCTCGGAAAGTCTTCAGCCTTAGCCTGTCAGATCAGGGCACGCGGCCAATGCCTGTTCTACGCCGCCAGACCCACCTCTTCTCTGGTGAGGGACAGCAAGAAGCCGGTGGCTATGGTTTGCACAGGTAACTGCCCAATTAAGTAGTTTGTTCTATTATGAGGGCTGGGTTGGTACAGACAGAATTTGCTTTTAAAACAAACAAACATTACATAGCATAAAATACATTGAATGTTGAATATTTGGAAGAGATTGTCCCAAGAAACAAAAAAGTTAAGCAACATGCTGTTAGTTCCTGATTAGTTGAAAGATGTGTTAAGATGAAGAATCTAGACACTAACATGTGCACCGGGAATGGGGAGATGTACAGTGCATGAGGCCAGCTTACAACTCATGACCTAGCACAGTACAAGCAGTAAATGGCTAAGGAGGTTACAGCCTAGGCTATACTGCCACACTGGGTTGACGGTAGATATGCAATCTACCTAGTGTAAATGTACACCTCCCATTGACTGACTGACACCCTCCCTTACCACAGAGTCTTCACTGGGCTGCATGGACGTTAAGTGCTCTCTGTTTGACGCAGTGTTACTCTTGGGGGGGGGGGTGGAGTTACTGCATCAAACAGAGAACACTTCTGGAATTGATTGGGCAGGTCTTCACCGGCTGCTCAATCAATCCTGCTGTGCCCGTCCACAGAAATGACGCAGCAATGTTAGTGTAGATAAAGACTAGGAGTAGCAAAGGTGAAGGGTCAGGGGGGTGTGAAGACAGCAGATAGGTATGTACCAATATCCAAAGTCAGCACAACAGACTATACTGTGCATGAAGCGTGTCATTTTTGCCCTGTTACATCATCATCCTAAGCCTGAAGGGATAGCTGGGAAAAATCCCCATGCTCAAACACTCCTGAGCTGTCTGTCATGAATGGTACACAACTAAAATGTTGGACAGTTTCCTTTCCTGCTGTTCGTCTTCTGTGAATGGGGTTGACCACTGCACACATAAGCAAGTGGCTGGGAAGATGCTGCACTCGTCCCCCTTACGCACCCAGGCTGGGGTATGGAGTCTGATTCTGTGTATGTTACTGCACAGAGTACAGCACACTAACAGTTTTCACTGCTGTAGCCCCTTTGATGGGAGGTCCCCATAAGCCCTTCCAAGCATTAGTTATGTTAAACCTTAGGATAGTCATGTTGTGCACATGGAAGGATCAGAACCATCACCCATCCACCAGTATACTGCCCCAACCAGTGTGACATGCAATAGCCACAGGCCACAGAAACCTGCAAGAAATGAGAACGGTTCCAACAATTTCTCATAAAGCAAAGATACATTTGTACTATTGGCCTTTGTTCTTGTGGAGGAATTCAACAGCAATTAATTTACTTCCCTAGTTATGCAGGAGTTATCACACACTTTACCTCAGGATTCTTGGTCTCCCTGTGAACTTAAATGCACTATAGCAGCACTTTAATATGGAAATATTACATTCCCAGTCCTTTAGGGGGAATCCTGGGGGCGGGGCCTCAGGGGCAGCCCCAGCCCCGCCCCCGGGCAGGCGCGTCAGCCCCGCAGGGGAATCCCGGGGGCGGGGCTCCCTCCGGCCCCGGCAGCCGCGGGCTCCAGCTGCGCCAGGGCCGTGCGCAGGGGGTGTGCCTCCAGGTTTGGGGGCTTTAAAGCCCCCGGGGTGAGGTGCCCCACCGCCCCTCTCCTGGCGGGTGCCTGCAGGGGCTGCAGGCACTGGCCAGGTGAGGCGTGGGGCTGCGCGGCACTCCGCCGGTGCCTGCAGTGGCCTGCAGGCACCCCCGGGTGCTTAGCACCCTGGGAGGAAGGTGACATGTTGTTTCGGAACGCTTTGTTCCAAAACAACATGTCTGAACAGGGCTGTTTCGA
The DNA here is from genome assembly GCA_007922195.1 of Podocnemis expansa. Lineage (NCBI taxonomy): Eukaryota > Metazoa > Chordata > Testudines > Podocnemididae > Podocnemis > Podocnemis expansa. The sequence continues at coordinate 70,889 of VOCP01072469.1, read as the reverse complement.
AACCTCTGGTTTCGAAACAACCCTGTTTCGACAGCCAACGAGGTTTAAGTTGTTTCGGGAGGAACAGGGCCATTTCGAAACAAGCTGTTTGCTTGTTTCGAAATGGCCGTGCGTCGTGTGGCCATGGCACTTCTTATTTCGAAACAGCCTCTGTTGTTTCGAAATAAGAAGTGTGTGTGGCCATACCCTTAGAAAGATTCATTTAGTGAAAATAAAACCTGGCTAGTAAAACACCTGATCAAACACTTCAGATGAACTGGCCCAATAATTGCTCTAGGACTGGATAAAGCCCAGTGACTGGTTGCAATTTATGAATACTGGGGGGTGGGGGGGGGGAGAGGAGGAAAGTTGGGGGAGAAAGGAGAGACAGAAATCCATCCCGAAGTCGTGGCAAGATCAGAGTGAATATACATTGACACTTTCTGAACAACTAAGTGGTCACTAATTTATGCTGAATTCTATTATAATTCTGATGGAATCACATTTGAGATTCATATAAGCAACAAAATTCTTCAGGAATAAATTTATTGCAATAAGTAGCAGAGGGAGAAAGAATGATTCATCTTTCACAGAGACATGCCCTTTTCTAAAATCTCTGCTCACACAAAATGATTTGCCCAGCCCAAATCTAACAGCTAGTGGCCGACAGAAACCAAGTTGCAAAATGCTCATTTCCACGGGAGCCACAACCAGAATGCATGTATAGTTTATCAGAAAAAGAGAGTTAAGGTTGAAAGCTGTGAAAGAAAACAAGAAAAATTAAGCACTTGAGATGAGCTGCCTGAAGGCTAAAGAAAAATGCTACTCTACAGAGGGGCGGAATTAGATGACCCTCATCTTTGCTTCTATTAAACAATCTAAGAGATGTGGCTGGAGCAGACCTGTGGGAGCGGATATCTCTAATAAAACCATTTTAACCCTTTCAACTCCACACACACACACACACACACACACACACACACACACACACACACACACACACACACTTAAAAAGTCAAGAACACATGCTGCAGAGAATGGTGCAATCAGAAATTTTATATTTTTAAACAAAGACTATACCCACATTTCATTTTGTAGAATGGCAGCATGAAAGTCCAACAGAGCATCTTAAGGAGAGGCATGCCTGTCACATTTGAAATACCTGATGATGTCTGGAATCTCTTCCTTCTGTAACATGGCACATGCCCCATGAGAAGTTGGGGCTGGGAAACAGACATGTCCCTGTACAATGAGCTGAAGAATAAGGGCCTGCTTCAAGACAGACTGTCTCATTTGCCCTGGAGATAGTACATTCAACATTTAACTACGCTGCAGCAAGAACTGGCTCCTTGCAAGCATCACACCCCTCAAACAGGTTTACAGGGCACAATAAAAAGATTGTTCTACGTTTCTGTGGGACTTGAGCACCAGAGCAATAGGCATTTGAGACGAAGCTAAGAGTCTGAGGAAAGGAAAAGAGGAAAGGCACAGCCAAGCAGGCAAAAAATCAACTTATAATACCAATCAGGGCTGAACTCTCATAGCAGCCTATTCAAGAGATGTCCAGGCTCATTCTGCAGGCCCAAGAGGCCTAAAGAGTACCACTGGCTGTGGTCAAAACCTATACAATCATGTATTGCCTGCAAAGTCATCATCTAACGAATTCAGATGACAGCTAAACCATGAAAGAAAAGGCAGCGAGCTTTACTCTGCTGCTTATTCTTAAGCAAATACTTCAGGGAAAATTCTTCTTAGCCAAACACTGTTAGTACAATTGGAATGACGTTTAGGTGACTCCCCAGCTCTTTGGGATACACAAATACATCCTTCCATCAGGGAAGGCCAAACAGCCATTTGCCAGATGCAAAACAGGATACACAACTGTTGGGTCTAGTAATCACTGATACAGTACAGCAGCATCTCTTGACTTAAGGCAGTTAATAAAGTTCACCTTTGCCAGCTATGCTTACTCCTCTTTCCTGGAGTCTTGATGGGATCGTATAGCAGCTTCATCACCTCCACACTTCAATTCTATTTTTGGAAAGTATTGAACTTTTGCAAATGTTGAATGAGAAGAGCATATTAGCACAGCTCCATTTTCGTTACAGTAATGAGAGCCTTGAAAACACAACCAAGAGAAACATGCCTTTTAAGAGCTCAAACTAATTACAGCCACTGAATCTTAAAAGGAATTTTTGTGTAAAAATATAGTATTGCATGAAGTTGTTATGGCAACTGATGTTGTAAAAGTAACTACAATGGGACAAGTTTTCTTCATCCATTCTGCTCAGCAAAGTCCCTGAAAACTTTACAATAAAATCATGCGTTAAAAGTCAAATAAGTCATAAATATAGCTTATCCCAAAATCCTTAACATTCCAGTCTCATGCCGTCTGTGTGTAGTTAGTCTACTAATGAGAAAATATATCTAGAAAAATGCACTTACCATTAAAAAATCTCATCCAATATTTGTCCAATGTAATTTATCAATTTAAACACATTGCATAATGTAATATTCTGCAGCATTCCATTAAAATGATAAATAGCTGTAGAAAAACAAGAGATTAAATATATTGTAATGCAACATAACAGTATTTAAATTTAAATAAACCTGAACATGGAAGGGGAACCATACAGTATTTGGGAACAAGAACAGTGCAAATTTAACTGCAGATCTCTGAATCAGAGAGTATTAAGAGGACAGAGGGAGGGGGGCAATAAGAAATGACAGTCAACTTCAGAGGAAATAAAATTTCCATTAGGCTTTGTTATAAGATTACATCAAAGCAATTCATATGTTTTAATGTGTGGAAGGAGAAAGCAGCTACTTGGTTCTAGCTTGGGGGCTGCCTCTGTGTACAGACCCAGGCCGTTTGCATAACGAACAATTTTTATTCAATCAGGATTTCAGCACTCAGTGGTGGCCAGCACAAAAGGGGGGTTGGAAATAGTTTCTATTCTTAAAGCTCCACCTGCTGGTTCTAAGATATATGCCATTAACTCTGAAACTGAGTCCTGTGGCACCTGAAGACTAACAAATGTATTTATTGTGTAAGGAAGGCTTAGGAGTTGTGCCTAAAAGCTTCCGGGGGGGGGACGGGGGGGGGACGACAACTAACCTGCATGGGTTTAGTATTTGCATGAGCACAAAGAACACATTAACATGAATACAGTATTGGCGCAGGGCAATATGGGTAATGGTATTTGGGGTTGAACTGATCACAAATCTTTCAATATCTGTAATTATACTGAAGAAAAACATAAAATACTGTCTTCTGTAATGTACTACTCTCGTGCTTGATCAAACTCTGGTTAGGTTGATAAAAGGGTAAAAGTGGCCAAGGCCTTTTTCAGCCTGGAAAAGGACAAGACAGGGGTGGGGTTGCATAGCTACTTCTGGAGCTATGCTCGAGGCATTTGCCTCACTCCCCTGGCCCCACTATCAAATGGTAGGTCTGGCAGGATTCTTATGAGGCCTTTCTTTGTTATTTTAATGGAAGAAGCTGTCTGCAGCTACTTGGGGTTTAAGAGCTGAAATCACTGAAGACGACCAGCAGATGGAGTGACCAGTGGGTGGAGCCAGTGGATGATGAGAGCTGCAAGCAGCAGGCACAGCTGCCCCTTTGGAACTGGACGGCATGAGTGACCTGTGGGCGGAGCCGGCAGAGCCAAGAGACAGTGATAGTGGATGGAGTGAGCGACCAGTGCATGGCGCTGGTGGACAGCTGGCGTAAAGACACTCCCTACATACCTCGGGGTTTGCTGGGAGCCTATTTAGCACTGATTCTCCAGGTCAGTGCCAATTTTGCTAGTAAGTTCACATTTGCTGTTATGATGTGTGGGATCATGTCGGAAGCCTGTTAGCACTGATTCCCCAGATCAATGCAGGGTTTGCCATTGTGTCTTGTATATTCTGTTATGTGGTGTGGGTTGTTGGGAACCTTGCTTTGCACTGATTTTCTAGATCAGTGCTGAGTTTTGTTATTGGGCCTTGTACATTCTGTTTTTTACTATTAAAAGTTCTGTATACCACACTCATCTTGTGCTTGCGAGTTGGGAAGCCTTACCCCTTTGGGGTGGCCAGGGGATAGCGCGTGATTTCCCAGAAAACTGGGTGGGGGCTTGAGCAGGTTGGTGGTGTTATGTTATTTGGAAACCCCCTAGATATAGAACCCAGCCTTTGTTCTGCCACCTCACCCTGGCAGAGGCGTTACAATTGCATGAGCTTTCATAGGAGAAAATCCCATTTTGTCAGACTCTTTGAAGATGGATCTTCAAAGCATCTGACAAAGTGGATTTTCTCCCATGAAAGCTCATGCAATAAATAAATTTGTTAGTCTTCAAGTGCCACAGGACTCCTTTTTTGTCCTACTGAACTCGACTAACATGGCTGCCCCTCTGGAACCATTAACTCAGAGAATGCTCCCACTAGTACTAAATTAAAAATTCTTCGTGCTAAAACTTAAGGCAGAACCAAAAAAAAGGCCAAAAGAAGGAAAATCCTGAGACTGAACATGGATCATTTAAAAAAAATCCACCACATTTACTGACTGGAAGTTAATGAATTTTATCCCAGAATCTTGCCAATGTTTTAGCTGATTTCAACTTCTTCAGCTGCCTAGTTAGACCATGGATTGTGATGAGAGTTTTGAAGCAGGGAAGGTCTATGGGCTGCTACGCATGCCCATAAGTATGATTCAGGGGCCCAGGTAGGACAAGGGAAAGATCGTGTACACACAGCACCCTGGGTAGAGTATCAAGGCAGAAAAAGGAAACATGATTTACTACATATAAATAGCATTGTACACAGTAACCACTTACTGATTTGGTTTTTATTCTGTTGTTGTTTGAGATGTAACAAAACCCACCATAAACAAAAAAGATTTTATCTAGGGGTAAGAGCTGAGCCAGTCATTTTTGAAAACTGGTACAAAACGGTGGGTTACTTACCAGTAACTGTCCTTCTTCAAGATGGCCTGCTTGGATTCATTCAGTAATAGGTGTGTGTGTGCCACAGCACACAACTGGTCAGAACTTTTTGCCCTAGCCTGTCAAAAGAGGGCTGGCGGCCACCGCCCCCCCCGCACCAACCCATGGCTATATAATGTGGCAGCTACCCAACCCCTCCCTAGTTCCTAGCAGTCACCAACTCGTAGTGTGGGGATGGAGGGAGGGATGTGATTGAATCTGAGCAGCCCATCTCAAAGAAGCAGTTACTGGTAAGTAACCCACTGTTCTTCAAGCGCTGCTTGGATACATTCAGTAATAGGTGACTGCAAGCCATGCTGATGGATGGTGGGCGGAGTTGTTTTTTCCGCCTTCAGCACAGTCACTCACCACCCTGGGTAACTGCCTAATGAGTAAAGTCCTTGGAAGATCTAAGGTATTGACCTAAGGACCTTGGCCCAGGCAAGATCAACCTGCGATGGCAGGACCTAACCCAGTGGAGGATAGAAGGCCCACTTTGCACTCGAGCTGGCATGAGAACCGAGTGCTTAGTCAAGACTATAGCAAATACGTGAACTGGCTGTAGCTGAGGCCTCGTATAGCACTGTAAAGGCTTTGCCGAAGGCCAACATGCCCTCCCTGAATGCATTGTGATGCTCCCCTATTGTATGAGGTGAGCTCTCGGCACCTACCACGTTGCAGTGAAATAAAATGATATTATTATTATTATCATCATCATTTCTCCAGACCATATCGCTAACAATTTGCCACAGGTACAGAGTCAAAGAAAGTCAAACACAGAGAAATGCCGTGACTAAGGATGGAGTCCGAAGGATAGGTTTATGTCCCCAAGGAGGTCTCAAAAGCCATCCCCCACAGCCTACAAAACCTACCACACTTCCAGGATCTGGGACCCTGCGGACTGCCAGGGCCACAGCAGTGTGGATCTGACAAAAATGTGTCCGTCCTAAAGTGGCAGAGCGCAGGAAACATGCGTACTAGAAAGAGGCTTACTGTAGTGTGGGAACAAGACAGAAGATCCTATGGATCTAAGAAGAAGGGAAAGGAAAGGAAACCCTCCTCTAGTGAGGACGGAGCTAGGGTTTGTCACCCTGTTTAGGTGTAACCCTGGCCTTCCCCGCTAAGACGCTTTCCAGTCTTTTTTTTTTTTTTTTTTTTTTAAATCAGGGAGGAAGAAGGATGACCTCTACCAAGGGTCAGCTAGGTCCCCACGATCCCAGCTTACTGCTCAGGATTTTGGGAACGGGGCTGTTAATGGGTTCCTTCAAGTGCTGAAGTAATCTCATGATTGTTTAGTACAGGAGCTTAGGTATGCCAAAAAAGCAGCTGATAGAGCTAAAGAGGATCTTTGGTTGGAGGGAAAGAGGGAGTCTTACATGATGGAACTCCCAAGAGAAAACCCTGGAGCTGTCATGAGGGTAACCACAGTGTTATGGTTGTCTTCTGGGAAATAATCTACTGAGAAGACACCCACTAGGCAGAGCCCCCGGGGGGGGGGGGAATCAGACTCATACTGAACCTACCAAAATGATCTCTGGATCAGTATTGGGTAGACCAATAGCCAACGGTGGATGGAGATCCATCGAACATGAGGAGACAGGAGTGTGGGTGGTCCCAAAATTTTCCCGGGCCTCCATGAAAAGAGAAGGCGAGAGAGACAATCCAGGTCAATACTGGGTTTGTTGTGTTGGTGGGGGTAAGACCCCCGACACGTTAACACCCATAGCGCTCACTGACAGACCTTAGAACACCTCTGTAGACACACTGCTGTGCCCCGGGGGAGTAGGGCCAGGGTCGTGGGAACCAAAATCCCTGATTACCAGATAACAACGGTCACAACGCACCCCAGGTTGCGGGCTGCAGTAGTAGATGAAAAAGGAGCGCTTCCTTTTGGCGTTAGAGTGACACTTCCCCCCTTATGGATGGGGGGAGATGGGGAGTACTGGGCCAGAGGCTCTATCATGGTGGGGCCTTCTCAGCATGTCCACTGAGAGAGCTATCGACCAGCTGATAGGAAGTTGTTTACAGGGAGGATTACCCCCCCCCCATGGGAATCACAAGTGGCTAATCCAAGATGCCTGTGTCTGGCAGCCGAGCGTCAACATCGCCATCTGGCACTAGGCGGAACAAGGCCAGTTTGACCTGCCTCATGGGGCTGGAAGGGGAGTAAGGCACCACTGAACCAGGAAATGTACCTTAGATCGCTTTATTGAGGATCATTTGTGACAGAGAGAGAGAGGTGCGAATGGGCAAATAAGGGAGAGTGGAGACTCTATCCCAGCATGTGGAAGGGAAGCACAAATGCCCTCTGGTGAGAGGGAACGGGAAGTCAGACCCTTTCTGGAGAGAAAGAGAGAGAGAGGGAGACCCCCTTTAGACGTCTGGCTCGAGATGTGCGAGGGCCAGAGTTAAGGTTTTACAGGAAAGTGTGCATGTCTCCCAGTATGGGGAAGAGTTCTTGGGGAGAATACCCCCCAGTCGACCATGGGAAGGGCTGAGGGGGGCGCTATACCTTCTGGTATTTACAGAGTGTCCCTGTTTTCACCCTATGTGCCTCAAGAGGGAGCGAAGGAGGCGTCGTGCAGGGAGGTGGGGGGGCTTCCCCACCCACGGATTAGTAAATATAAGGGATGGTCTAAAAGGAGGAGGTAGGCCTCCTCCCTTTATTGACAGTGATAAGAGGAGAGAGAGAATACAGTGAGGCCAGGGTTAGACAGTGGGCCCTGTATAAGATAATCCCATGCAGCTTTGCTCCAGTCCATTCATGGCCCTTCAGGAGTACTGCCCTCAAACCACTGGCCTTTGGGACACTCTGTGTTGTCAGAGAGCACTGCCTTTGCCTGCGGAGCCACTTGGACTCAAACCTGAGCTTGAAGCTGTCCTTGAGCCTGAGGGAAGGTTCCCAAGTCAATGGGCACCCCACAGTCAGGTTCTCAGGAGGTGCGTAATAATACCAAAGCGGCTGGTTATGAATAGCTACCCCTGGTGGACAGCCAGGCACTCTCCTAGGAATGGAAGAGTGGATCTGAGAGGGGAGAAATTCCCTAACTGGGATTCAGGCCCAAACTCTGGTGGTGGGAGTGTTGACTCATGCCCATACTCAGAAAGGGGTATGAGCGGGCTGAGTGTTACACCCTATGGGACTGGACAGCGTGGAAGGGGGCCCGAGGGGAGGAGACCCAAATATTTTATCTCCCCCGTGAGGGTCATGGGCAGTTCCCAGAATGGCATTTGTCTTTGGCGGGAAGAGAGCTTCCCCGCCAAAGGGGAGGTCAAAGACCACCTGTTGAGAGGCAGAGGGCACCCTAGCCTCTCGCAGCCAGGCCACATGCCGTGGGGTCACTGCTGAGGCCACAGTATAGGAGGCTATGTCTACAGCATCCCAGGCAGATCATATTCCTCCCTCGCCTCTCCTGGGAGTAGGTGTTGAAACTTATTCAATGACTCCCAGACATCCAACATATATCGGCCCACTAGGGCCTGGTTGTTTGTGATGCATAACTGGAAGGCAGAGGAGCAATACACCTTCCGACCCAGAAGGTCTAATTCCCTAGCATCCCTCGATGCCGGGAGAGAGTCATGGGGAACTTGTCCCAGGCCCAGCACTGCCTCCACCACCGCTTGGGATGAGACTGGGTGGTGGGTAAGCCATAGGAACTCTAACCTTGGCACTCTCTATTTGAGGCCTGCCATATCTGAAACTGGGGAGATAGAACCCAGGTTTTCCCAGCATGAGGGGGAAAGGTCCCAAATGCTAGGGTGGAAGAGAACAGTAATGGGTTCCGCTGATGTGAAGACAGGCCTGAACAGGCTCACCGTGCCCTTCCAAAGATTGGACCTCCATTCCCATGTGAGCAAAAACGCGGCGCAGTAGATTGAAATGCACCAAGAGGTCCCCCATATAGGAGCATGACACTGGGTTTAGAGCTCTAGTCTGTGCTGACAGAATTGGTGCCGAGCTGGGCGCAGCGGCCTCTTGGGGGGACCGCTCATGAGGCCAGTACCAGAAGGGCACCAGCAGCCAGTGTTGAGGCTCTTTAGTTCCCCTTGAGGCCCCCTCCCCTAGGTTTGAAGGGGGGGGAGAGGTGCCATGGGACCATGAAGACAGTGCTGGAGATGGCAGGGTGATGCAGTGCCGGGGTGAAGGCTTGACGGTGCCGGGGCTCTGCAGTGTAGTGGCTTCCGGTGCTGGGGAACTTGGTAGCAACACCGGAGACGGCATTAGGTGCCGCTTTTGGTCCACTCAGACCTTTGAAATGAAGACTGGCTTGCCCCTTTTTCTAGTGGGTACCGGGGAGGGTGGAGTAGGCAGTAAGAGGAGTGCCTTCACTGCCTCAAATGCCTCCAGAGTCAAGGGAAGCGGCACCGACTCCTCTCGGTCCCATGGGGAGTCCCTTGTGGGACAGCCCAAGAGGTGCCAACACCAAAGTACCGACACTGGTACTGCGCTCGTCTTGCATCCTCTTGGGGAGCAATGCCAGGAGGGTTCTGGTGCCGAGCTGGCACATGGTACTGCATGAGACCCTGAAGCCTCAGGGGTAGGCTGCTGCGCTTGCCCTGAGGCCAATGCACGGCACCTTTGCTCCCTGTCCTTGATTGTCCTAGGCTTAAAGGACAGACAGATGGAGCAGGAGGTGACCAAGTGGCATTTGCCCAGTCACCGGAGGCCTTCTCGTGGGGATCGTCCTGTGGGAAGGCCCTGCTGCATTCAGCACGGGGTTTAAACCCCCACATAGCAGACGGCATAGGAGAGTAATGTCAGTGCTCTGAAGATGGGTGCTCGAGAGAGAGAGAGAGAGAGAGAGAACACTCTTTGGTGGAGCTAGGTCCATGAAAAGATGCTGCCAGTCGAGCAGAAGGCTCATAAACCGAAAGAAGGCAGACTGCTCACTAACGCAAGGAGTGAGCTGTTCCATGAACCATCGCTGAGGCAGACAAAATGGAGCTGGGGAGGGGTTGGACGGCAGCCACAGACATAGCCATGAGGTGGCGCAGGGGGCGGTGGCCACCATCCCTCTTTTGACAGGCTAGTACAAAAAGTTCTGCTAGTACAAAATCGTGCGCTGCAGCGCAGACACACCTATTACAGAATGCATCCGAACAGCACTTGAAGAATGAGTCTTACTTCCCAGGAGAGGAAAAAAAGCAAGGAGTCTTGTGGCATTTAAAGACTAACAGATTTATTTATCACGTGAGCTTTCGTGGGAGAATATCCCATTTCATCACATGCTTTGAAGAGGGAGAATTTACAGAATTGGAAGAAAATAAATGCAGGGGAGTATAAGACGTGGGATCAGGTCATACTGCAACAGCGAATCAGAGCATTTGTAAGGATTCAAACGTTAGGAAACAGCATACAGAGGGAGGGTGAAGTCAAATTACCTGTTATAATGTGAAAAGAATCCATAGTCACGATTCAGCCCTGCTTTCACACAATTTAATTTACATATTAATTCGATTTCGGCTGTTTCTCTTTGAAGTCTTTATGTCCCATTGATTTTCTTGACAACCATCATTAAGTGCAAACAACTGGACATCATACCTAATGGATTGAGGGTAAAAAATCCTTTTCAATTGACATATTACACAGACTACAGTGAGAGATTATGCTCCATACTCTCACAGAAACTTAAAAACCACCTGATCAACATCTTGTACAGCAAACAGAAGAAAATTAAAAATGAAATCTCAGCACTGGATTCTCTCATACAAATCCAACCTACAGCACATTCTTCTGCATGGCTGGACTTCACAAAAAAGAGAAAAACCATCTACAATACACACTTTACTTTCCTACAGAAGAAAAAAGACACCAAACTATCTAAACTACTATACACCACTAAAGACAATAAGAGTGACACCTTCAATCCAGCCAACAACATTGTTAATCTTTTGAGCTACACACTTACTCCAGCGGAGAAATCTGTACTATCTCAGGGACTTTCCTTCTGCCCACAACTGCCACACAAAAGATAAAATTCTGCGGTGACCTGGAGGACTACTTTCGCCGTCTAAGACTCAAAGAATTTTTCTGTAACACCAATGATCAATTCAGTGACGCACAGGTACCTTCCTCCAAACACCACAGGTACCTTCCTCCAAACACCACGAGAAGAAATATTCTTCATGGACACCTCCAGAAGGTCAGAACAACAGAGTAGACTTCTACATTGATTGTTTCCGCCACCATGCAAAGGCTGAAATTGTGGATGAACAACATCCCTTACACCATAATCTCAGCCATGCAGAATGCAATGCCATCCACAGCCTCAGAAACAACTCTAACATTATCATTAAGGAGGCTGATAAAGGAGGTGCAGTTGTCATCATGGATAAACTGGATTATGACCAGGAGGCTTATAAACAACTCTCCAATACAACATTCTACAAACCTCTTTCCTCTGACCCCACTGAAGAATACCATAAAGAATTACAACGCCTACTCAAGAAACTACCTAAGGCAGCACAGGAACATATAAAGACAGAAACACCACCAGAACCCCAGTCAGGGATGTTCTATCTACTACCTAAAATCCATAAAAAAGGAAACTCTGGACACCCCATCATCTCAGGCATTGGCACTCTTACAGCAGGCTTATCTGGCTATGGGGACTCCCCCCTCAGACCCTATGTTATCAACATCCCTAGCTATCTTCAAGATACCACAGATTTCCTGAGGAAAATCCATTCCACTGGTGAGTTTTCTGAAAACACCATCCTGGCCACTATGGATGTAGCAGCTCTTCTTTACACCAACATCCCACACAAGGATGGATTACAAGCTATTAGAACCACCATCCCAGAGGATGCCACAGCACAGCTTGTGACTGAAATTTGTGACTTTGTGCTCACCCACAACCATTTCAGATTTGAGGACAGTTTATACCTCCAAGTCAGTGGCACTGCTGTGGGTACCCGCATGGCCCCACAATATGCCAACATTTTTATGGGTGGATTAGAACGTTTCATTTCCTCAAGTCTCATCCCAAAACACCTCTCCTCTACTTAACGCTATATTGATGACATCTTCATCATCTGGACCCATGGCAGGGATGCTCTTGCAGATTTTCCATAGAAATTTAAACAATTTCCATTCCACAATCAAACTGAGCCTGGAACACTTCGCACAGGAGGTCCACTTTCAGGATACTACAGTACAAATTAGGGATGGACACATCAACACCACTCTATACTGAAAACCTACTGATCAGTATAGTTATCTACATCCCTTGAGCTTCCATCCTAAACACACCACACAATCCATTGTCTACAGCCAAGCCCCAAGATATAACCGCATTTGCTCTGATCCCTCGGACAGAGACAGACATCTTCAGGATCTCTATCAAGCCTTCTTAAAACTACAGTACCCACCTGGAGAACTAAAGAAACAGATTGACAAGGCCAGACAAGTACCCCACAGTCAACTACTACAGGAAAGACCCCAAAAAGAAAACAATAGAACACCACTGGTCACCACATACAGCCCTCAAGTCAGACCTCTACAATAGATCATTAAGGACCTCCAGCGTATTTTAAAAGATGACCCCTCACTCTCTCTAGCCTTGGGAGACAGACCTCTCCTTGCCTACAGGCAACCCCCAAACCTTAAACAGATACTCACCAGCAACTACAGACCTAACAACAGAAAGATTAAAGCAGGCACATATCCCTGCAAAAAACCATGCTGCCAACTCTGTCCACGTATCTGCACAAAAGACACCATCATAGGACCTAATCAAGCCAGCTACTGCATCAAAGGATCCTTCACCTGCTCATCCACTAAAGTGATTTATGCCATCATGTGCCAGAAATGCCCCCAAGCTTTATACATTGGACAAACAGGACAGACCCTACGCAGAAGACTAAATGCTCATAAAACTGATATCAGAAATCATAACACAAAAAGAACAGTTTCTGAGCACTTCCATCTTCCTAATCACACTATTGATGACTCATTAATGATGGTCATCAAGAAAATCAATGGGACATCAAGACTTCAAAGAGAAACAGCTGAAATTGAATTCATATGCAAATTAAATTATGTGAAAGCAGGGCTGAATCGTGACTATGGATTCTTTTCACATTATAATAGGTAATTTGACTTCACCCTCCCTCTGTATGCTGTTTCCTAAAGACTGACTCCTTACAAATGCTCTGATTCGCTGTTGCAGTATGACCTGATCCCATGTCTTACACTCCCCTGCATTTATTTTCATACAATTCTGTAAGTTCTCCCTCTCCAAAGCATCTGACGAAGTGGGATATTCTCCCACAAAAGCTCACATGATAAATAAATCTGTTAGTCTTTAAGCGCCACAAGACTCCTTGTCTTTTTTGCTTTACTAGGCTAACACGGCTCCCCCTTTGGAACTTTCCAGGACAGCTAGCAGAGAAAGGGAGGGTTTCTGTTGAAGTCCCATTTTCCAGAATTACTCAGGGGCTGCACTGCTCATTAGCTTCACCAACAGTGCAGAATGGAGCTGCTCATCTAGAGTGGTCACCAGGGGCATTGCTGGATAGCAAAAAGACCTGGGGCACAGGCCCACAGGCTCCACCTGTGCTAGACCCTGCCCCTGTCATGGGTCTGCCCCCAATAGGCCACAGCCACAACAGACAACCCTCCCCCCCATGACCTAATAGGCTCTACCCCTATCCTAAGCCACACTTGAAACTGGAATTCACATGAAATATTTTGAAGTGGGGAAGTTCCACATGAAATGGAAATTTTAGAAACATGGAGATGTGATGTTTCTGAAAGGAAATATGCTCCCTGGGGCCATGCCAGCTGATGACTAAAATTGAAGCTGTCAGTTTCTAGCCAGCAGCTGTCTAGGTACCAGCTATGTTCCCTCTATGCTGTGCACATGTGTGCATGCACGCAGGTTGTAAAACCCACGCACACAACAAAATAAAGTGCGCACAAAAAAAATTCAACAGTGCGAATATTTTTATGCTACTTTAAGAAAACTGTTTCAAGTAGCATGTTTCAAATAAGGTTTTGTAAATTATAAAATCATTTCCATCACCATAACAAAATAAAGCTACTATAGTATTTGCATCATACACACTTGCTTCATTGTGCTTGCGAGTTTGACCGCACTCACTGGAATGCGAACAAATTTGGACACTAGTTCAAAAAATTTGCACAGAAGAAATTTTTTGTGCACACCGCCTAAAAAAAGTTAGAGGGAACACTGGGTACCAGTGCAGTCTGACCATGTAGATTACCATGGATTATTCTGGTCCAGAGTGTTTAGCCTCTGTACCACTCTCCCACCACACAGAGGCCCCATTCCATGCTGTGATACAACTCCTTCATACCCCTCTGCATTAAAACCGTAAAATGAGCAATCATGCACCTGAGCCAGTGTCCCCTACAAATGAAGCAAGGTGCTGGCAATATCCTCTTAAAAGCTCACAGACCATGTGAAGAGGACATATAAAAATTCACCTCCTCTGACAAGGCATATCATTCCCTATCTCCTACAGGTTTCTGTTGCTAAACATCAGGAGTCAGGGAGATCAGAAAATAGGAGTGGGAGGGAGGGTGGTGGATCAGACCATCCCTGGGACTTCCAGTCAACTTGTTTAGGTTCTCCAGGTACTGGAGAAGTGGACGGCATCTAGGTGCCCAGATGAAAGATGACACCCTGCTGACCCACGCTAAAAGACACCTACCACTGCAGTTCTCAAGCTTTTAAAATAGAGCCCACACCTTCCCTGAACTTTGCTGTAATGCTTTGCCCTCCACTTTGAGTGGCAGCATGAGATTGTGGAGCAGGGGAATGGAGGGTTGGCAGCACAGCAGCTGCAATTTGCCATGCTGGGCTGCTTATGCCACAGGGCAGGAAATTTAAAAAGGCTCTGACCCTCTCCCAGCTTCCAGGTGTATGCAACCCAGGTAGGGGAAGTTGGGGAACTCATGAGGCAAGCAGGCAGGCTGGCTGGGGCTGCCAGTGCAATGCTGTGAGCAAGGTCACACCAAACTGGCAGACCCAGCCAGACAGCCAGGCTGCCTGCCTTCTGCCTCCCCAGCAAATAGCCAAAGAGAGGACAACAAAGTGAACTGAAAGCAAAGCAGAGAAGCCTCCTGCAGTATTCCTCCTACCCTGCCCTTAGCTCCTGCCAGACTCCCAATCCCCCTTCTGGGGAAACAAAGCAGAGGGGACTTAGCAGCAAAAACTAAGTAAGCCCACTCTTACAGGAAAGAGCGAGTGCAAACCAAAAATACAGTATTACTGGGATCACACTATCCAATGCAAGACAGACAACATTACAGGAATTCACAATAAAGTACGGCAACTGTAAAACAAGCAAGGCACTTTCAAAGTATAACAAATTTATTTATTGCTAGAGCTTTTGTGGGTGAAATCCCACTTTGTCAGACACTTGAAAATGGTTTCCAAATGGGCTTTTGCTCATGTGATAAATAAATGTGTTACTCTTTAAAAGTACCACAGGACTCTTTTCTATTTTTATTGGATTAGACTAACATGACTACCCCCCTGGAACTTTTCAGTAAAAGGATGGTTAACTTTGTGGCATGCTGCCTGGTAGGTGTACTTATGCTGTGCACAATTCATAGGCGGACAAAACTGAAGAGCAGAATAAATAGTGACATTATTGGTAGGTAAAGCCTCACTCATGATCTCCCAACAGAACTCTCGAATCTCAGGAATTTTTTCCCCAGGCCCAGTCTGCTAACATTTGCTCAGTCTTCTGCAGCCACAATGTAGGGACACAGATAAAATGAATAGAATTTACCTTTAAAGCATCTGTTAGGCAACACTGTGTACCTGTTCTTTAATATCATAACTAAAATGTTTAACTCAGTTTAATAGACATTATAATCAATATTTAACAAAGCTCCATTTTGTAAATTTGGAACTCATTTTATATTCTTGATGAAATTTCTTGAAGATGTAACACTGTGTAATTTCATTTAAACATGCATGAAAAAGATGTGTGAATGAAGGGTCTGTGTGATGGGATCAGTTGATGCCAGCCTCTCCTGATGAAATGCAAGTACCACCTTAATGGATGAACAGTTCAAACTAATCTCTGAAAAGCAAGAGGAAGAATCCACCCCAGAAAGAGAAAAACAAAAACAAGATCAAAGTCACGTCTGCAAATGACTGGTGATGAATAATTATCAGACGGGAGCTTTGAGGCAGCAAGACACAGCAAGCCTCATATACTCACATGAGACTCAGCAAGTACAAAAAAAAAAAAGCATGAAAATTTTGTCTCTCATTCTCCAACTGTCATCTTATAGCACCAGATTCATGACCTAGAGAGACCTGGCTCCCTCCTTGCACCCAGCTTAGTTGCCCACTGGGCTGGCTCTAGCAACACATAAAAGGACTGGTAATTAAATCATGCCAGCTTCCAAAATTTCATGGGTATCAATGTATGTGTCTGTTTTTTGCTATTTTCACATTTACAAATAAATGTGGCATATTGCCTTGTCCCCTGAATAAGATCCTGCTAGTCTTTTCTAACAATTCCATTTCCTCTGTTATACCAAAACGGCACCTACTAAAATGATGTGCTACAACAACACCCAACACACACACACCCAACACACACACACACACACACACACACACAGAGTTCTGCAACCTAGTATATAATAACCAGTCCTTTCATGTGTTGCTTGAGCAAGCCCAGTGGCCAGCTAGGCTGGGCACAAGGAAAGAGCCAGGCCTCTGTTACTCGTGAATCTGATGCTCCAAGGTGACAGCTGCAGAATTAGACCCCAAAGTTTTCATGTTCTTATCCATCTTTTATACTTGCTGGCCCTCGTGTAAGTCTATGGGATTTGCTGTGTCGTATTGCCCTCAGGGTTTGTTTGAGATCATTGGTCACCAGTCACTTGCAGGCTTGATTGTATTTTGTTCTTTTCTTTCTGGGGTGGCTCCTTCTGTTTGCTTGAATCAGAGATGTCTGCATTGTTCGGCTAGTTAGATGGCAATTGTGCTCCTTCAAGACAGGCTGGCAATTGAGACTGGTCCCTTCACACACACACACACCCCCTTCATTCACACATTTAAATGAACATAAACAGCATATGCCTAAACCAGGTTTTATCAAGTATACAAAATGGAGTACAATGTTTAAGCAGGAGTTCCAAACCGGCAATATGGAGTCTTATTGGACATTGGTTATAATGCCTATTTGTCAGGGTTCCAGAATTATTTCACTTATGACACTAAAGAACATATATACAACATTAATTAACATGTACTTTAAAAGTAAATGCAATTAATTATCTCTGTCCCTCCACATTATCTGTCCCTGCCCCACACCTCCAGTCACTTTCTGCTTAATGTAGAACAATCTCACACACCAGAGAACAATTTCAAGCACAGGATAAATACTAGGCACAGCACATGGTGTTCAGCAGAGTTCAACTTTACAAACAATATCACTGTTGATGAGGTTACCCTCCCAGACCACCTGCTGCCCCAGCTTTACAACTGAGGCAACAAGGCAAGGGCAGGAGACTGCACGGTTGTGCCAGGCCAGCCCCACCGCCATGTGAGACCCTGTGGTCAGACCAGGCAGCTGCACCACTTGGGCATGTGGTGAGGGCAGGGGACCCCAGGCCAGGCCAGCCCTGACACATGGGCCTGGGGAGAGGGCAGGAGACCCCAGGGGGGGACCAGGGCAGCACCATGGTCTGGGTATGGGTTGAGGGCAGGAGACTCTAGGTTGGCACCCAAGCCTTGCCCCCTGAGCTGTGGGGGGCTCCCTAGCCAGGGCTGCATCACAGCGGCCTGGCCACCAACCTGACCCCCAGGGACCCAAGGCTGAGGGATGGTCCCTGGCTCACCAGCCTTCTGCTGGCCTGACCCTGGCCTGGACAGAGGCTGAGGAAGATCCCTTGGCCCACCCGGGGCTCATGTGAGGGGCTCCATTCCCAGGCCACCCACCCCCGAGGCCCATAGGCCATGGGGGGGGTCCCCCCTGCAGGCAATGGGGAGACACTTATGGACCCAGCTGGGACCTAGAGGCCATGGGAGGAATGCCCCCAGCCCAGGGGTACCCCCCACCAATCCCAGCTGGGACCCAGAGGTCTATGGACACCACCCCTGGTTCCATCCAGGACCCAGAAGCCCAGGGGTAGCCCCGAGTCCCACCTGGGACCCAGAGGCCTAGGGACACCCCCACCAGTCCCACATGGGCCCCAGAGGTTTGGGGGCACCCCTACCCATCCCACATGTGGCCTGGAGGCCTACTGGCACCCCCACAGCCCCAGCTGTGTCCCAAAGGCCTGGGGGGAATCCCCCTGCCCGACCTTGGGCCCAGAGGCCTAGGGATACCCCTAACAGTTCCACATGGGAACCAGAGGCTTGGGGACACCCCTGCCCATCCCACCCAGGGCCTGGATGTCTATGGACACCCCTTCAATCGCACCCAGGGCCCCAAAGCCTAGGGGTAGCCTCCTGAGTTCCACCTGGGCCCCAGATGCCTAGGGACACCCCCACCAGTCCCACATGGGCCCCTGAGGTTCAGGGGCACCCCTGCCCATCCCACCCGGGGCCTGGAAGCCTATTGGCACCCCCCACAGTCCCACCCAGGTTCCAAAGGCCTGGGAGAATTCCCCCCCCTGCCCCAGCTGGGGCCCAGAGGCCAGGGACTAATTCCTTGCTTCCACCCATGCTTCCATGCAGGGAAGCCCCCCCTTGGCCCCAGTCAGCCCTTCTTCTCTCCCTGACCTGACCAGGGCCTCCAGTACCCCTCCCCCAACTCCTACTTGCTCTGTCCTCTGGAGAGAAGGCCATGCTGGAGCTGCTGCCTCTGTTTGAAACTCCCTCCCTTCCTCCTCTCCCCTGGCTGAGCCACAGAAGCTGCTGCAGCACGTGGGCAGGGGAGGGGCAGCTGCAGCTCAGAGGCTCAGTGAGCTCCCTCTCCCCCTGCGCTGGCCGGCTCTCCCTGTGCTGGCACTGGGGTCCAAGGAAAAGACTGGGGGCACAGCTGGGGAGATTGATTCAGGGCATGGGACCCTTGTACCCAGTGCCAGCGATGCCCCTGGTGGTCACTAACTGCTTCATGGAAAAAATCAGTTCAAGCTGCATGAAACTGTTTACTAAATCCTAGGGTGATCATTTAAATGTTTAAAATATGCACATGGTAATTCAGAACTAATTACCCTACACATTTGAAACATTTACATCATCATCTCTGAATCCTCTCTATTGATTGTGCTCCACTGCTACACTCTAGTGTTTCCATAAACTGCTTCAATAATTTAACTTCCAGCCTAATTCAAGAAGTTTCTGTCTCCTGCCACTGACTGGTACAGAAACCCATTTCCCTTATTTTCAGAAAAAGAGCCTGTTTGGATTTCAATCCAGCCCTTCACAGAGCCACAAATGCACTCATGTAATTCTGCTAACACTGAATTATTTTCTTTGCTGTTCTTCCTCATTATTTCTATGGTTTAAAATCTAGACTGCTGTATGGCATGATAGTAAGTCTTGACTTTAATCCAGAGTTCTCATCTCTTTCCTCAGTCCCTTAAATTTTCAGTATTCAGGGAAGAAGAAACCTGAAATTCCTGATTATTTTGTGGTCTATTTTCTCCCAGTTTACAACTTCCCTAATGGGATTAATTAAAAGCAGATAACAATGAAGGGACTGAATGAGTACACAGAGCCTGGTAGGTGTATACACTGCCAGTTACTGAGGATCCTAAACCTATGTCAGGACATGCGTATGAGAAAGGCAAATGTTCACTGCTACCCACATGAGTGAGACCATCTGCCTTGGGCCAGAACCTACAGAACAAATGTCACACACTGGTGTCCCAGTGGGGCCTTCAGCTAGCATGCCTATAACTCAACTGAGTAAAGCAAAGACAGACTGACATTACTTCTCCAAATCATAAATTCTATTTCTCAATCTATCTAGATGGATTAACCTCAGACATGAGAGCCAGAGTTTAAAGATTCAGAATTCAGAAGTTATTATGAGTCAAGAGGAAGAATTAGCATTTGAGTTCTAAATGCACTCCAACAAACTATCAGGAGTCTGTTTGCCACTCCTTTGCTGTTTGAAGATGGTGGCATCAAGCTTGCAACCTTTACAGATACAAAGGTAGGAAGGATTTCTGCACCCCAGCTTCAGTCTGATAGACAGCAGTTGAAAAAAAGCATTCTTTGTCCCCCATTGTCCAAATGAGGAAAGTTAAGAGCCTTGTAAAAAACTGAATTTGGGTCATTCCAGTGCTATCCCTGGCAGGATCTCTACATCCAGTTGGATGAAGGCAGACAGAACCATTAGAATACAATCTCTCTGCAGGGCTTAGTTGGGTAAACAGAAGCCACTAATATCAGACAAACACTCAAGCCAGCAGGTAATGAAGATAATAAATAATGATCTAGCTACTCAGATTTTCTGCCAAGCTGTCACTGACTTAACTGGTAACAAGAGGCCTCTTTACAATGAGAAAGAACTTCTCTGAGCACCTATTAAAAGCTAAAGTTTGGCAGGTGATTGCAAGAAGGATGAGCAAGAGGTAAAAGCCAATTTTACCTGGTAATCTGCTATGTGGTGTGCAACCTATCTGGATCACGCTTTCCTGCATTGAGTATGCTACATTTTTCCTATTTGCTCTAGCTCTTGATAACACACAGCAGCTAATGGCCTCTATTGTAGGCTTGTGCTGAAGGTGGCTGCAGTATGCACATCTGTCAGTGAAATAGATGTTAGCCCAAGGAGATGCCTAAACGCCTTCATTCCTGAGCAAATGGGGATGGCAGTGGTGCTTTTCAAGCACCATCCCAATGTGACAGCCATGTGATTGACAGGGCTCTGTGCTAAGGGCTTGCACGTGCACCTGCTATAAATAGCAATGCTTCAGAGCAGTTCTAACTGACCATGGGCACAAAGTTATACACTTAAGGATTGTGATACAGCATCTCATTTATCAAGGCTGCACCTTAAAAGTTTCCCAGGGGCAAACATTTTCAATCAATCACAGAGAATAAGGGGATTTTGTTTGGTTGGAGGAATATGGGAACATTTAGTCTTTCAAAAGCCTTTAGTAGGAAGCAAGCAAGAGCTGGCCTTTCTTATAACAGATATTAATGCAGAGCATTCTCTCTCTCAAAAAAAGGGTGGTCTTTACTCCATGATGGGCTGAAAACACAAAAACTTCTACAGTGAAAGGAAAGCTATGACAAGGAGATGAGAAACTCTCCATGTCTGTCCTTGGTTAAAATCTTTAACACTAACTAGGTGAGAGGTGTTAGTTCATACAGAGAAAAGCATCCAGCTATTCACCTCAGGATTCTGGAATAAACGACCACTAAAAGAAAATTCTAGCTAATACAAGTTAAATATAGGTTGTGTTAGCTGCATTTTACAAGCACTAGGCGTGTTATCGGAAAAAGCTGTCATTTTTAATGACAGCACAAGCTCCAATTACCAGAAAGTTGATGCACTTGGGAGTTAGAAGAAATCTAAAAAAACCTTATAGTTATCCACTTCTGGAATGGATGTAAATAATGTCACCCAGTCTTAAGAAATTTAACCATTTCACATGGTACTCAAACAGGTCAAAACAATTTTAAAAACATAGCTTCAACTTCTGCAAAATTTTCCACAGGCTTTGTGACTTAACACCAAGGAGGACATGTTAACCTAAACTTGAAGGGAAAAAACTGTCACAAAGAGAAGCAAGGCTCAAAGTATTAGCAGGGTTTGGTTTAAAAAACCAATGAAGACAGTGACACTGAGCCCAGGGAACAAGACAGGTATGCACATGTAAGCAGGATGGCTGTTCCTTGGCAGCAAGACTCCACACCTCGATTCCTGTATTATATTAAAGGCCACCTTTGGCTTGAACCAAAACCATGCCACACTGACCAGTGCTCTGACTGACCCTGAATTAGAATATTTGCTAAGTGTGGCACTAACACTACTCATTTCCCTCGAGAGCTTAGATAACGCAAAGCTCCTTCTGCATACATCTGTTTATAGGAAATGTTTGGAGAGTTCAGACCCGATTATAAAAATTGAGAAAATGGACTTGTATATGAGCACAGTAGCTTGGTATTAAGAGCTTGTTTACACAAAGGGTGTGAAATAATTTTAAAAATTTTAGTCCCTCCACGGATAAATGAAAAAGAGTCTGTAAGGGGGAACAGTGGGTTTCTAGTTTGTGGCGAGTAGAAAGCAGGACCAAATCATTACTTGAAGAGGGATATGTAATAATTTTCTATAAATAAAACCTGCAAGGCACAACGCCAAAGCAAGAGTCAATATAGCTTTTCCATATGTGCTGCCAAATTTCACTTTTAGACAGTATATTAATTATATAATCAATAACTATGGTTTTTCATTAGTGTATTAAATACCTCAATCAATACTTTTACCTTTCAGAAACAGTCCTTTTAAAAAGGGGGTGGGGGCAAGAGGATTTTTAACCAGGCAGTTCAAAAAGTTAGTGCAACACACCAAAGACAAGCAGGGCTTTAATGGAAAGCATAAAACAATGGAAAAACAGACAAATCGAATGATCACTTATCAGCCTCTTGCACAATAAGACACTAGGGGAGTTCTAGGGCTATTTAAAATAAAGACAAGAATACTAAATTTTCCTTCTGTTTAAACAGTGATATCAAACTGGATATTACCAGAACATTGATCCATAAGTGAAAGATTATGTAGAACAACGTAACTGTCCTTCACTGCTGTTACACTTCCAAAACGTAAGGTCCAAGAACCAGAACCTATTTAGCAGATCCCCTGGGAACACAAACTCTTAAAACAAACACTGAAATTTATTTATGGCAAGTCTCCAAAGAGAAATCTAAAGAGCAGCTCTGGCAATTGCTTCCTCAAAGGAACATCATAATAAGAACATGTCCATACAACAGTTGTGGAATGGCTATGTGACTCCTTCTCCAGTGGGGGGAAAATAAGAGAAATATACTAAAGAGCTCAGCCATCCCACAGGAACATTTTACATTAACACCTTGTTTTCAGTGCTCCCAAACTGGGAAGGAGATGAAGAATAAGGGAGGAGCAGAACTAAAAGACTGGTTAGCATAGTAGAAAGATAGATTATCACTCCTAACACACACAATTTTGTCAATCCAGAACAGTGCTGAAGACCATAATTTCCTAGTTAACGCTTTACAAGAAAGGTCAGAGTGAACAAGTAGTTCCATAAAAATTCTGAGGCATCAGCAAAGATGCAAGAACAATCTACTCAGTATCCTCAGAGTCCAAAAAAGAGTTGTCCATGCAGTTAATGGGCCTGAGAAAATGCCATTCATGGCCATTATCAGCAATGGCATTTAGCACTCCTAACCATAAAAGGATCCACCAACTGAACACAAAGAGGACACCTCAGGAAGTAAAGAGTGCACCAATCAAGCACACATGCTACAGTTCCATAAGAAAATTCAGTTCTGCTGCCATAAACTGACCACAATTCTGCCTGGCTGTTTGGCACTCTGCAGCAAAGGCAAGCTGTGAGCTGTAGCCAGGGAACACATAATTAATGAGATTAGGAGCACACACAGCTAGCATGCCTTGCTGGCTGTAAAGCTCAGTAGCATAATTACTGTTTTCAGTACTAGCTCACTGTCTGTACAAATCTCAAAGCCTAGTTAGCTTTAGAGTACTGTGTAAATGTCAATAAAATCCCAAAAGTGCCAGATCATCAGCATTTGCAAGCTCAGAAATGGTAAAAAATCATTGCATTTCCATGTTACCAACATCAGCCAGAGAAATCTCCATTATTCAGTCTAACCTTAGAGTTTGTAATAAGATAGGTAATGTCTCCCCAAGTGAACATTATGAAAGCTAATTAATTGCTTTCCAGTAATGTGATCTTCAGTGCTCAAAGAAAGCAGAATTCACAACAGAGGACAAAACAAATATTTACTACTTATTGGTTTTATTTATTGAAACATAGCTTTAACATAAAGTGCCCCCCTCATTTAAAAACATTTTTGATTAACACT
Source organism: Podocnemis expansa (assembly GCA_007922195.1). Lineage (NCBI taxonomy): Eukaryota > Metazoa > Chordata > Testudines > Podocnemididae > Podocnemis > Podocnemis expansa. The sequence continues at coordinate 46,960 of VOCP01072469.1, read as the reverse complement.
GTTGCTAACAAAATCAAAGAAATTCAAACACCAACACAAGAGATATGTATAAAGCAGGAAATATGTGCACTCATCAGGCAAAAACCACAGTATTAATTGAAGTGAAAACTAAAGCAATGCTTAGTAGTTGCTTAGATTTCCCTGGGGGAATATTGAGTCAATGCAATGCTTATCAGCCTCTCTCAGAAGAGATGATTTTGATTAATATCAGCCCCATTTGATTCAAGTCTCATAAACCCTGAAGGAAGGATACTCTTCAGATATAGGTGTTTTGCCTTTGATTAATAATTCTACCATATTGCTGTTCCAAGCATTAAGAGCTGCTTGGTATCTGTGTAAAGAGAAAGCATTTGAATTCTGAGGACTGACTTGTGCTAATAGGACCTTTCTCTTTAGTCCACAAAGACCTGCGTGACAGTCCTTCCTTCCTTCCCTACCACCCTCCACAGAACAAGTCAAAGGGCCAAGGGTGTCACCAGTTTCTTCAAAGAAAAAAATTCTAGGTAATTTAACTATAAATCTCTGGAGAGAGCAAAGTTATTTTAGCAGAGGCAACAAAATATTAACACAGGTTGGAGGCCTGTACGAGTAACTATCAGTTTGTCTAAAGATTCCTTTTTAGCTCTGCCATAGGTTAATAGACCAAGAATCTACAATACTGAGGTCACCTGAGTGCATTCTCTTATCCACCGCTGAGCTATCTGTACACAGGATCCCATGAAATCACTTATCCACTATGACAGGATACCTTGCGCCCAGTAACTAATGCCAAATTGTTTCACAGGGGTGGGAAGAAATCAATTTAACTTCAGCTCTTCAGTTGTTCTGTGTGGAAGTTCAAGTGTCATTTCAATCAACACCATTCTTTTCATTCTAGCTGTACAGCGTTTTTCCGGATGTTCATGATCAGCCTCTTGCTGTATTCTTTGTGGTTCACAGGCTTCACATCCATTGCTGTAGCCTTAATACGAGATTCATCCTTTGACAGAGAAAGATATGTAAGAGTGGGAGAGCTGGGGCTTAGTGCTCCAGACACAAATTCTAACCTCCCTTTGTTCAAAAGTAGTGCCATTATGTTGTCAACTTTACTCGGCATTATTCAGTTCTGGCTTCCAGAGCAAACAGTTTCAGTGAAGACAAAACAAAAAGCTTTCTTCTGCTGAGTAAGAAGAGAAGCAGTGTCACAGAATGACACTGATTCTTCTCTTGTTCCAGACTATTTTAATTAGGATGGCCACTGTTCACCTCTGGAAGCTGCTCTTCCCCCTCAGCCCCATCACAGCATGAAAGCAGCCTCCTGTCAATCTATTCTAAATATAGCAAAGCTATATGACTGCTATCCTTCTGGTGCCATACTTACATTGTAAGTTTCCAGCTTGACTCTGATCCTGAACTCATATGAGCTGAAGTTGGCATTTTGGAACACTTCCTCAAATGCCTGCTCATTCTGTCAGGAGTACAAAGACAAATGTTAGACGATGACACTCTTAGCGTCCAACTGCCAAAGTCTCAGAATAGCTCAGTCATTGTGAAGTTTGAGGGCATTTGCTGAAATACAGACCAACGGAGTCAATGGATGAGAGTGGGCAAAGTAAAATCTAGTTGTTTGGAGGACTGATCTTCCAACCAAACCTTCCTCTCCAATCATCATTTAAATGACATTTTAAAAAAGACAAAGTTTCTGGTCCATGTTGAAGGCAATTGATTGGGCATGTGCAACAATGCCTAGTTGTCTTGAGTTTGCAGAGAACTAAACTGATATATTACCATCAGCTGTGAAGTCTCCCCATGCTTCTTAACTGGGATTAATTCTAATGCTTAATTACAGTCACTTACATGCCATGATGGTTAGCCATTTCACTGCCAACCGTCTTATCAGACTTATTCAGCTTCTGTACTTATCTAGTGAAGCTGCATGTATCCTGGCCATCCTGACACTGTTTGAAAGGATACCATGTAAGAAAAAGAGTGATCTGATTTTTTTTTTTTTTTTTAAATACAGTCATACAAAGATTGTAAGTTGCATGGAAAAGCAGTTAAAAGGAAGGAAAAGTTAAGGCTACACATGCAATAGTAACTGTCCATAATGTGTCTATTATAGTGACACAAACTTTGCTTTACATGACCATGCACCATTTCTCAAGCACAGAGCACTATTAAACTGTGGGGGCAGGGCTTTTCTTCTTCTTCTTTTTTTTTTTTTTTTAAATAAAACTTTACATTTTAAAAATGTAGACATAGTAGCAGATCCCACATCCTCTGAGTGATGCAAGCAAGTGATTGTTATTTAGGTCTCCATTATAGATGAGCTACAGTGGAAAGAAGTGACTTATCTAAAGTCAAGGCACAGTTAACTAAGGACCCAAGTGTCAAACCTAGATCTCAAAAGACAAGCCTGCTGGCCTGAAGTGCTGCTCTAGAAAATTACTCACTATATATCTCATTTCTCCTGTGAGAAACACTATTTTGTACCTTCACAGCCATTTCATCTGCCAATCTCAAAAGGCATGACAAAGGTGCATGAGCAGGGGCAATCCCATTCTACACACTGCATAATTAAACACTTCAATTTTAAGTGATTTTTTTGCTGAGTGTCACCATGAGTCAGACTAAGTGGCCCATCTAGCCCAGCATCCTTTTTACCGACAATGGCCAATGCCCTGGTCTCATTACAGTGGGATCCGGAGTTTATTTCTAGCTCCATCACAAATTTACCATTACCTTGGGCAGGTATGAAATGTTTCTTTTACAGAAGCACCATCCTTTTACCTGTGCCCCATATTTCCCTGAAAACTTTGGCAACAGGCTGTGGGCAAGGAAGATGAGTCTACTTATACCTGCAATGTGGTCTTTGCCACACACAAATTTCTGATCCAGTGCCCATTGAAGTCAGTGAACGAGTTCCTCTTGACTTCATAGAGCACAGGATCAGGCCTTTAGAGGAAAAGGCAAACTGTACCGTGAATGCATAGAATACAGTCTTTAAAAGGTTCATGAAAGTGTCAAATCAAAACCAAATTTGGTCTGGAAGACTCAATTGCACCTCTTCTCCACATGGGCTTTCTCCAAACTATATTAACTTTCCATCCTCAGTCATTTCCATTGTAGAACTCTTTAAAAACAAAAACAAAATTTGCTTTTTTCTTTTTTGTAATTGGGACAGTGTTTTTTCTCCCAGCTCTCCTGACTCAGAAATGACAACCATTTTTGTTCAGAATCAGGCAGAGGCTAACCATATCTGACAGATAACTATTTCAGTAAGTTAGGCACATAAAATGAAAATTTATACAAACGTGACTACTGTCATGACCAGCTCCACACCTCAGTGTTAGACAGCTGAGGCACTTACTATTACCCTTCCAAAATAAACTCAGATTATGTTACATATCTAACTGGGAAAGAATAGGTTGCAGTCCTGTGCAGCAGAGTTCCCCTAAGACTTCAGGTCCAACAATAATAAACTTCAGTTTAATAAACCACTTATTTCTGAATAACCTGTCTCATGCCTGATATGAGCTTTGAGACTAAATGACCTTTTTTTCTTTTTTTTTTTTGGGAGAAGGGAATGAAATTCTGGTAAAGGGAGGATGCATACATGTAGCTATATACATAAAGAGAAGAAGAGACTCTTATTAATGTTTAAATGGTTTATTAAATATAGAAAGCGTTCTAATCCAGTGAGACAGAAATCTAAAACATCTCTGCAACCACTACCTATGAAGCCATAATTTTTGTCAGGCCTACAAAACTGAATTCGACTAAGCATAACCAGTAAAATTAGCCTTAGAACTGAGCTGATATGAGACTATGCTAGTGCGACCCAAGAAACAGGAAGCTATGCTTCTGGCTCAGATATTGCCAAGGAAATTATTTATGCAGTTCTGGATTTTTTGTTTTAAACAAGCATCAAAGACATATTAGAAATATACATCTAGATTGAAAAATGCTGATGAGATTTTTTCAAATCATTCTGAACACCTGATTCAATGCAATGAAATAAAAACAGACTATTCCCTTCATAGCATTCCATGTGTGTCACTGGGTGGTTAGCTCTAAGGGAAAGTTGGGCCTCAATTCTGTGACTAGTCGACTGCTGCCCAGCTGAGGCTATGAAGCCAGGATCAGTGACAGCTTCAAGATCACCTGGTCCTCATAAAAGCCAGCAAGTCAGCTGCTGGGAAGAGCTGCAGAGTGTGTAAACACCTACAGGAGCCGTTGAGTCAGTGGAAAGAACCAGGTTTATGTATGGCTCTCAGGCAAATGGCCTGCAGAATATAATCCTGCAGAGAGACAGCTATGAAGAAGGAAGCAGAGAGGCTCTCCCTGAATCCCAGAAAGACCTGAGTAGCGCACACCTGTATGAACAGACACACCCCTTGAGACGACCTTGGTCAGAGAAAATGGACATGACCTGTGTTAAACTTGGATTATTTTGAAGAAACAAAGCTACAGTCCTGAAAAGAAAGGGACTGAAACCTTGAGGCTGGAGAGAGTCTCTCTCACACGTGCCAGCGAGCAAGCCCACCTGCTTACTTCTATGGACAAAAATCACAATTCCATCTCTGAGATATGCTTTATATACTCATTAAAACTTCAGTGGTGTTGGCTGTGCCTGTTGGGGTCTCTCCATACAGAACTGACTATACATCTGTCAGGTGTCCTTTAGAACTAGTGAATCTCCACAGAAGAAGTCTTTCTAATGATAGAATCAGAAGGGACAAGAGACCTTTTTGGGGGCAGAGCCACTATGCTGTAGCTAAACAATGGTAGCTTCCAATATCCCAACTGACAAAACACATAGAAAAGGATCTTGCACACTCTAGGTATTTATAATAGAGACATCAAGAAAGAAGCTAGCTGACTCACCTTTTCTTTCAGTTCTCCAAGGAAAGCAGCATTTTGCCCAAGAATGACCTCTGCTGATTCCTGAAAACAAGTCACCCACTGATTCTCCTGATAGTCTGCAATGTTCACCTAAAGAGAACACAGTGATTTAATCCACTCAAAGGAACTCAAGAACAAAGCTTATTTTACGGCTGGAGAGTTTCACACTTCCAGTGTGACTGTTGCAGCCACATATCCCAGGCCTTTTGTTACTATCTGTATTCATATTGGTGACAAAGGGCAACAATCTATGTCATATCTGTAGAAACCATCTAGCAACATGCTTCAGCCTTAGCATGTGTTAAGCTGTCAACAGTCACAGGGAGAGGCCAACAAGCTAGGAATTTAAACCTTTGGGGGAAAAGTACACAACAGCTATAGGCTACCATCACCCTGAAGTACCAGAAGAAGTGACAGCAGAACACAGATCATTAGCTTTAGTGCAACACAGCAATCAATGAAGTTTACTGCTAGCAGCACCTTTCTCATGACAGGAACAGGAGTAGCAGCAGCATGCAGACTGACAGTGGCCACACTATATTACAGCAGGAAGGCAGAAGATCTCACTGGAAACCAGGAACTGATGCACAAATGGCAACAAACTTCAAAGATTTTATTAGTTGTGTCAGGTGCACAGTGCTTTCAATGGAACAAAAGGTGTCTTCACTAACTCACATGCCAACACACTTGTAATAAAGGACATGGCTGAAGCTTTTTCTGAGCCTACCGCCTCCAGCAGCACAATCAGCTTCAGAAACCAATTTGTGTCCTAATTAAAATTTGAACATCTCCATCTCAAACTCAATTGTATATGGGTATTTCAGCAAAACAGCATGCAAGATCACATTACTTTGAGATTCCCACAATAACTAGGAACAAGGTTGTACAAATTTAAGACCAAACAAAATCCTTAAGTGAATTCTCTGGCTTCTGTAATGATGGAGTGTAAAAACAGGAGACTCAAGTGGAGTGAAATGCATGTGCGTGCCTCCCACATCTCCCTACACTCCACAGAAGAAATACTAATTTAAAGGGTAGAATGTGCATTTTTAGATCTTATAAAGAAATGAGAATTTCTATTTGGAAGAGCTGTTTCATTTAGTCTTTGTGTTACACAATGTGGAATTGCAGTGAGAGATCCCCTCCAAGCAGGCCTCCCAGCACAGCACTTCTAAAGGCAGGCACAACCCACTATTTTTCAAGCATTTTATAAATGTAAGGGGTGAACAGAATCTCAACATGAGCAGTGCAAGCAGAAATCACAACAATTCTCAGACACTCTATCCTGAAGCAGGCTCCATTAATGCAGGAGACACAGAACATTACCTACAAAAGAACAAACTAAACATAGGCATCAGCTGTAAAAGTGCAATTATTGCTCTCCAGAAATGCCACTTTATGTTAGTTCATCTCCATAAGCAAAGAGACATCGGCCATCTACGCTTAGCACTGCATGCCACACTTGCAAACAACAATCATCTGGGTTAGCCTGAAACTTTCTGGAATGAAGTTTTTAATTGAAGCACAAGGGAAAAAACTGCTTGTCAGCTCAACAAAACGCTTTTTACCTGTTTGGTTACACACAACATATTAACTGCTTAATGCCCATTTCACGACAGGAACCATACATGGGATCACACTGCTCTGCTAACGCCTTTTCTCAGACAAAGAGAAATTATGTTTGTACTAGACCAGGGGTTCCCAACCTTTGACTATGAGGACCCCTTTTTAACATCAAAAAAATTTCATGGACCCCAAATGATAACTTGTCATCGGGGACTAACTGCAAGCAGTGGTGCTGCAGAAGGACAGTGCAGGACCTGGCCCCCCACCTGCTCCCAAGAGATGGGGACGTATCCAGCGTGTGGCTGCTCACAGCAGGGAAATACGATTTATTTTGAGCAGATGTGTCAAACTCAGTGTGGAGGGCCACATTGGAAGGCAAGACACCTGTCATGGGCCATGTGGCAGGATAGGCTCCCCAACCCTTTCCCCCTCTATGTTCAGAGTGGCATTGGCTCCCCTTTCCCCCTCCCAACCTTGTAGGCTCTCCCACACCTTCCCTCTTCCCTACACTGTGGGCTTTCCGACCCCTCCAACCTCTCCCCTTCCCTTTCCACTTCCTCTGCCTCCTGGTGGCAGGCAGTCTCAGTCACTGGCAGCGAGGCAGGACTCCTGCCTCTCCCCCTGCCAGCCCACTCACTGTCAGTCATTCGGAATGCTGGCCTTTGGTTGGCTCAGTCCACCTGGCCTTTGAATGGCTTGCTCCCACATGGGGCCCAGCCACTTTTCCCCTTTTTATTTGTGATTTGTGCAATGTGCTGTCAATCAAATTAGCATGCTGACTGACTGACAGTGAACGGTTGGGATGGGGGGCGGGCAGTATAGTGGTTCTCCAGAGCTGGCCTCGCCTGCTGTGACAAACTCCGATTACCACAACATAGCTGAGCTGGGATTGGCTGGAGTGTTTCCTTTGTTTCCCTGTGCCGTGACTTGGATCACGGGAGTGTGTCAGAAGCATGCCTAGCCCTGCTGTGCTTGGAGCCTGTCTTTGGAGTTTGTTGCTGCAGGCAGCAGCTCTGCGGTCCAGATCCATGCCCTTGGTGGGCTGGATCCAGCCCTGTGGACCATAAGTTTGATAACCCAGATTAGAGCCCGCTCCAGCATCAATCGTTGGGTCAGCAGCGGTTGGGGACAGACATATTCATGGACCCCTTGCAATAATTCCATGGACCTCTGGGGGTCCCCAGACCATAGACTGGGTACCACTGTATTAGAAACATGGTCAAAGAGAAGCAGCACCTCACCTAAACCTTTTACTTACTGAGAGGATCATGCGATACTTGAAGTTGGGGAACTCACGATCACATTTCTCACAGCGATACAATCCATTTTGTTGGTCTATCACTTTCTTATTGCAGTCCTGAGAGGGACATGCCTGATACATGCAGTTATCTTTGCGCAGGAATACCACGGTGCCCACACAGCTAAAATAATCTGCCTGAAAGAATGAGCGCGCAATATTAGCCACAAAACAGTGGACTCTTTTTCTAAGTCTCAGTTCTAAACTAATTGGAAAACATGAAAGGCCATAACAGGATTTTTATAACAGATTTTTATAACTAACATTTATGGGTCACTGCAACTTGCAACTCAAATCTGCTATCACCGCTGCTCTTTGGCTCCATTAAGCTAAGTGAAGCCCCTAAATCTTCAATGAACCGTGTTCACAATCACTAATGTTTATTCAAATAAGCACATTTGTCTTCCCTTCATCTCTAGTCAAGACTGGAGATTCATGTTTTGCTTATTTACAGCAACAAAATTTTGTACGAGGGCAAAATTACAAAAGACAGAATCTATACAACCAAGTCCTCTGCAGACTAACTGCGGGTAAACCAAGGACACAAGAACTGCCACGCCAGTAGTTCACTAGCTCCAGTCTGTGACAGTGGCCAACATCAGAAGCTCCAGAAAAGGGACAAGAAACTCCTAGCAGACAACTGCGGAATAAACCATCTCTAGAAAGTCTCTTCTTGACCCTTAGATGTTGGCGGAATAAACCATCTCTAGAAAGTCTCTTCTTGACCCTTAGATGTTGGTTGGTTTATGCCATGAACCTTTAGCATCTAAATTTCAAAAGCAAGAGGTAATGTAATCTAATGGACAGAGCACTGGACTGGGACTCAAACACAGCTTCCAGACCCAACTCTTCCACTCATTTGCTGGATGACCTTGGAGAAGTCACTTCACCTCTGCTTGTTTTCCCTCCACATTTAGCTTTGTCTATTTAATTGAAAGCTGTTTGAGTCATGGACTGTCCTGCTGTGGTTTTTTTTTTTTTTTTTTAAACAGGGCCCACTCTGTTGGAGATTCTAGGCACTATTACAATATGAAAAATAAATAAAAGTGATCCCAAGAACTTCAGGATCTTGATTAACCTTTGTCCAAACTCAATAAAAGTTCTAACAGCCTCCACAATTATCCCTCAACAACTGGGAACTTCAAACACTACACCAGGGTAAAACCTAGCTTATCTTTAATGCATCATACCCAGTTCTCATTTAATAGCCCTATTTTACCTTATCTCCTTGTCCCAAGTTTTCAGATTTAGCCTCATACAAAGTTTTCCAGTTGGTATTTCCCCCAGCTGTCTGTCCACCTCTCAGATCAGAGATTGAGGTACATTCCAAATGCTGCCCTTCAGAGTCAAACCTGAAAACACAGAGAGTCTTCCAGTTCTGGAACACAAACCAGCTAGACTCATCCAAAAGCTTTTATTTGGTTTCATATATTTAATGAAAGAGGGATTTTATCGGTAACTGCACAGGAAACAATTACAAGTAGCATGTGTTCATTATACTAAAATAGCATTTCAGGATAAGTTACTATTGTTTTAGTTAGCATAGTATTTTATAATCTCAAAGGTGGGCAAATTCTGGTTTAAAGATCCATAGCTTTGGTGCCAACTAGTGGCCACACCAGGACCTGCATGAATTTTAGATACAGCCAGACAAACCTGCATAGAATTAAATTACAAATTGTGGTTCTCAAAAGTACTTGACTGCACCTCCCTTGTGCCTGTGACATTTCATGCCCCCATCACACAAGTACATATACCAGTTTTAAAAAACAAAAACAGAAACCTCCAACATGCAGCTCTCGCTAAATATTAAAAATAGCAATACACTGATTCAAACAGAGCCAATGGCCATTGTAGCAAGAGCAAAAGCGTGATTGTGGTTGATTCCTAAAATTAAATGTGTATACCACGTCCCAGGAAATGGATTTACCTACAGAAGGCAACAGCTTTGTACAAGCTTAACAGAAATCCATCAAAATGTACAGCACCATCTAGAATCAAATGCATAGCATCATCTGAAGACCTGATATGCCAAGAAGAATCAGCTTTGCTAGCTATTAACTGCTGTGGGTTAGAAGTGCACAGTAGGCTTTTCCCCTCAAAACCATATCATCCCCCATTCGGAACACATTCTGTGCAGCCGCTGGGGGCCCAGCCCTCAGCTGAAGAACCTCTGGATTGGAGGGCTAAAACAATGAAGAAAAAAAGCCCCAACAAGTTGAATATGCAGTCCCTTTTATTCAATGCAAATACATGGTCATACCATCCTCGGAGCTTAAATGCCTCTGGACTATCTGGGTTCACCACAACTGTGCTTGAAGACATGACAGAGAGACTCCGGCCACCAAAATCAGATACCCTGGCTCCTTTGATGGCTACCACAGGCTGTCTAGAACCATCAAATCTTTCAGCCTGAGAGAAAACAGAAAATTTTAAGGGCACAATATGACAGCTTACCTCGATCTGCAATTCATAGACCATGACTAAAAACAAGCCAAAACTAGACCAAGTTGTCTGGCTGTATTGAAGAGGTAAAGTTTCTAAACTAGATTGTTAAATCTTTGAAAAGGAGCCATTAATCATTTATTTATTTATTTGTACCCTCAGTGCCAATCCCAGAGGTTGGGGGAAGTCCCCAAACCCTATTTAACTGTGTGTATTTAAATGGAGAGATGTAGTTTGAAAAGGGAGAGTAGCTACCTTCGATCAGAATGGACTTAACCTAAGGGTGATTGCTCTCTAGTGTATGTTCTAATATCACAGCTATTGAACACTTGGTGATTTGTCCTTTGTGAGAGATGGCCACCAAGGAAGGCCAAGTGTTCTACATTTTCTAGTTCCTCTCTGCCTGTTTGGTCTGATGAGTAACCAGGAACAGGCTGGTGGAGGACTCCTGTTTTGTCAATGTTAAGAGTTAGCCCAAGGTTTTTTGTAAGTTTCAGAGAAGTAATTAAGGACTGTTTGTAAGCTGTCCAAAGAGTGTGCAACTACAGCACAATCATCTGTGTACTGGATTTTGGTTATTATTGCTGATGTTACTTTAGTTTTGGCATCAAGGTGAGAGAGAGGTTGAAAAGGCTGACATTGGTTCAGTATTGATGCCAATGTCCAACGGCAGATGGTCTTGAATTAACGTTTTCATAGCTGCAAGGAAAATGGGGATGATGGGTTGTGTGACTTATGAATATCTAACCCAGGGGTGTCCAACCTTTTTGGATAAGGGGCCACTTTGCAATTCTTTTCTCCATCAGGGAGCTGGTGAGAAAATTTGATAGATAAGACATAAAAATTGATATTAATAAACTTTAATAAAATAATGATTACTATGATATTTGGAATTGCTTTTGCTTGCACTGGGCACAGAGGACAAGGGAGGGCTGGGGGGCCTATGTGAGGGGGAAGGCAGAGTATGGAGAACAAGGCAGGACAGGGAATCATGGCAGAGGAGGAGAGGGGAAGGGTAAGGTAAGGAGGGAGCAGAGCAGCTGGGTGGCAAGACTCAGCTACTTCCTGACAGGGATCCCACCAGCTCTGCTCTCCTCACTCCCTGCCAAGCACTGCTCAGAGAAATCCAGCCCCCTTAACAGCTTTCTGGCCAGCCCACACCTCCCTGCAGCTGTGTACAGGGTGGGAAATTGACAAGGGCCCCAGCCAGCCCCAGCTCTCAGGCTCTTTCAGCAGTACTCCAGGAACCAGATGAAAGCCCTTGGTGGGCTGGAGTTTGGCCCTCAGGCCACAGGTTGGACAAAGCCTGATCTAACCTAACCTCAAAGAATCATCTGAGGTCAGGGGGGTCAGAATCATACCCATTTACAGACAGGAAACTGGGGCCCAGCTCAACAAAAGCCTCCAACATCACTAGAAAACAATAATGTGGATTGTTCAAGGCAACATCAGTCATTTGTAACAATGCTCAAAATTGAGCTTAAGTTAAAAACCAAATACATTCATTGGTCTTTAAGATTTTGAGGAGGGCTCAGGCCTCAAAGAACTAGACAGGCATTGGTTTCTGTCAAGTTCTAAAGATCCTGCCCTGCAAATAAACAGCAACCCTGCTGGATATCTTTGGTCATAGAGCTCTTTCTTGATCAAACCACAACTCCTAAGCAGCTAATGCTGAGACTGTTTCCTGAATCAGAAGTCTATTTTAATCCAGATGCTGATGCCCAAACTACACCCAGTCAGTCAGAGTACAATGTTATTTTGTAAAAAGACTAAAGATGTCAGATCAGAGGGGAGCAGGATTCAGTTTAACTTCCCAACACTCATGATACACATTGCCTTCCTTGCTCCAGTACTATTCCCTGCCTCAGGAGACATATATCATTACTCTTTCTATACAGCTCAAAGGTAAGAACAGGTAACTGGGCACTTACCTCATCTCCCCACAGAGTAACTGTCACCATCTTCCCAGTTGTATCCATCAGATGAACATTCCTCTTGGACACCTCTCTATTGGAAGATTTCACTGTAATTTTAGCAATATCTTCATAGCTCTTACAGACTCCAATTATGTCTGGAAAGTAGATATAATTTAGTTAGAATTACTGGAAGGTCACAGCTGGGGAAGATCTCACACACAGGTAGCATCAGATTACATTTCGTGAGGTTCTAAAACGCCATTAAAATTCTAAGAAGTTTAAAACTTGGGTACTCAGTGTATTAAAGAAAAAAGGCTGTTAGTGAAAGAAAAATCCTTTGCGTCTTTGCAATACTATTTTGTTGACGAATTTAGCATTTATGAAAGCGAAGGATCAATCACACCAGATAGATTAAGATTCTGTACAATATTGTCCCATACTACATTTGTTATATGGCCCTTAATTCTCACCTTGCGGCACCACTTGCTGTACCAGTATGAGGTTCTCGAGTGACTATTTGGTAAGTACTAGATGAGGACACCAAAGCCATTTTCATTTGCCAAGCCTGTTTGGATACCTTAGAAATGATAAACTCATGCAATATGTGCCCTAATCTCTGTATTGTTTTGAATTATGACATCCATCTCTAAAGTTTGGAGCTGAACACCTCCAAAATCAATTTTTTTTGATAAGCCAATACAAATGAGAATTACCACCCAAGCCTCTGATCTTTCCAGCATGCTCTACTCACTGAGTTTCAGCATTCCTAGTAAAGCAGAGCAAGACAGTCATACAATATGGATTCAGATACAAGAAGTCATGCCAAATACACTGCAGAAATGATTGGATAGTGAAAATGAGCCAGATTCAGGAAGAGAGAGAGAGATGCACACATGCAGAATGAGGGAAAATTGTTCTTTACATCTTCCCTGGGAAACTGGTTACTGGAACACATATCTGTGACCTCATTCATCCTCTAATTTATACTGCAAGCTGACATAAATCGGTGTCCACCGTTCACACACAGAACTCAAACTCCCTAGCAGCAAGACTAGCAAAACTAATTCTCTGTGGCATTTCTAGAAGCACCCACCATTGCAGTAATTGAGTGCCAATGTTAACACAGAACATATCAATAATATAGTGCTGTAGGTTTCTTCATCTGCTCCCCAAGTATTTGCTATTAGATGACTGATTTTAAGCTTTACAGCTCACCGACAATTGAGTCTTTGGGGGTGTTCCCCAAGTCAGAGATGGGTACAAACTCGAACTGAACCGAAGGAAGATGCTGAGCATCATCACAAGGTATAACAGAGGTCTCATTACTGAACGTAATCTCATAGTCATTTTTCACAGCTGTGTACTGCTTGTTAGCTGTCTTCAGATGGCCTTTGGAGAAGTAATACACCTACAATAGAAGAGATGATAAAACAGGATGGGTCTGTAATGAAATGCTGCAAATAGCTTACACTCACCATTAAACAACTATGTACTCTCCTTAGCTCATATCTAGCTGTAAGATAAACAATACTGTACCTTGTTCAATTCAATGAGTGGAAAGAACTTGTCCACTTGATCATTGAAAGCAGTAGCTCTAATCTCACCCTGAAGGAAAATGGAAGAGCAAATAAAAACACATTCAGCATGCAAAAACGTTTCCAATATAAAGTAGTACCTTTTCTACGGATGCAGAACACTCACTCGCTCTGTAGGGATGGCTCCAGGAACACAAAAAATAAACACTATTTTCCATACGTATTTAGCTATGATAGGATGATAAATTCTTCGTTTTACCATCTGATCTATCTCTATGCCTTAAAAACCCATATAAGAAACTCCAGAAAGAATTAGATGCAGTGTTGGGTGTAGCATCTCATCATATTGCATTAGTGAAGTGCATCTCTGAAAAAGTATGGCTAAACCTTAGAATAACTGTGCCATTTTACACATTAGGCAATATCTCATTTTAGAAACAGCCATTTGGCTCCACAAATAAGAAGATGACATCACTCTTAATCAGTAGAGAGGTGTCTGTTCTGAGGAGCCCTCTCCTAAATAACGATTAATGGCAGAGCTGGAATTCCACTAGTTAAGATATTTCTGCAATAGTAATATAAAAAATTAAAATAACTGTCAAAGTGCTGACAGCACAGAAGTGAAATAGGTGGCTGATGAAGATGGATCAAATTATAACACATTCAGTACTAAAAATAATCTCATACAAACAAGCAAGTTGCTATGTAACAGAATAATTTAATCAAGAGATTTGGGTGAAAAACCTCAAGAGCAGAGCTCAATTGAACAAAAGAATTCCTCAAAAGAAACTAGAAATGGCATTTCCCTCGTTTACATTTTTACACCTTCTAATTTCCCAATTAAAATGAGCGTTTCTACTTGGAGATACTGCTAATTTAAATTCCTCGCCTTATTCCTTATATTACCAACATTAAGTACAAACAGCAGCAATGGGATTCATATTTTGCATCTGAATAGATACCAGATTCTCATGCCGCCACCATTTTTGGCCACACACTGCATTTCAGACTGGGTTTTCAAAAACAGACAAATAAGTGTATTAAGGGTTTCATTTAGATAGCTGTAAATACTCTCAGTGAAGGAATGTGGGTCATAAAGTATTTTAACACCTCAAAGAATGCCATTTTCTAGGACAAATCTGCCACCGCTCTCCATAAGGAAAGGAGCTTTGTTTCTCAGGATCTCACTTGCTCCTTTCAATATACTTCCATGGCTCCCATCATGGTAGTTTGTGCTTTGTGGTGGGATCACAACTATAACAAAGTACAGCACTTACACTTTCATCAACTAGCTCTATAGAAAACAGCCTTCCTTCACCACGGGAATTGCTCCATGTCCGAACCTGGCCTTTTTGGGTAACACGAGCACAAATGGTCCACCTGGAAAAAAGACAGTAAGAATTAAGTATTCCAATGTCTTTTTTTTAGAATGGACTGCAGTCTCATAAAATTTTAGACTTTTTGTTCTTAAGACATTAATTTTGAACCTAGAATTCTCCATTGCATCTCAATGATTCTAGATGACTTTGTACAGGGTACACTGTCTATGTCATTAAAGCCAAATAATACACAGAAACAACATTTAAGAAAAAAAATCTGTTGCAATGTGTATTACAAGATAAAGCACTAAACAATTCTCCTAGTTTACAAGTAACCCTCTAAGCCTCCACCCTTCTCAATGGAGCATTCCCAGTACAGAGAATGCCCTCACTGAAAGATGTTATGATAGAACCTCACAGGAGTCCAATTTTAGGGCTCAAACAGATGATAAAATAAGGAGTGTAACACATCAGTTTGTGTAATTTAACTACGGATGTTCCCAAAATATTTACATCCTTGTATTCTTAAAAACAGGATGTCATGTCTCCGTGTAGCCAGAGTGAAAAAGTTTATTAAAGAGCGGGTTGATAGGCCACCTGAAGGAAACCCTTGACAGAACATACCAATTGATTTTCAGGCAATGCGCAATAGTAACAAGTCAGTAAAGCCCACAGACTTTGGCACCAACTTCGCAAGGTGATTCAAAGCCTAATCCTAGATTATCAAAGTTGCAAACACACAGGGAAATCGAGAAAAAAAATCTCAACACAGCTGACATGAAAAGTGTCCAACAGAAATTTACTCTGAGCATTATTCCCTCATGCCTGCAGTACTGGTTGACAGAGATGCTCACTTGGATTGGTATGGGTTCAGACTGGTAATTGGTACCACTTTAGACTGTGATCCACCAGGTGTGCTCAGGGGGCTGGTACCACTTGCTTTACCAAACTGCATTGAGGGGCCATGGTACTTTGTAGCAGTGAGACCTAGAAAGAACACACAGACATTCAGCTATACAGAACTCAGACAAAATATGAAGGATGCTCTTGCACTTTTATTTCCATGTCCAGACAAACCTTAAAGTTAATTTCAAGTGGCAGTGCCAAGCTGGGCACCATTCTAGTAATCTGTAACAAGTTTTCTCATTAGGGTACAGGAATTCAATGCACATAAGCAAGTAGAAGAAAGGGCATGGAGACATCTATAAGGCTCCAGTCACCATTGTACATATGCACAAAACAATAGGTTTCTAAAGAAGTTATTCAGTTTTTTAAAGCACTTCTACTCTGAGTTTCAAACAGTGTCAAGTCAGTCACTGAAAAGTCTTTCCGAAGAAAAATGCTTCAGTCTTCTATGACTATTAAACAATATGTGGACTAAGAATGGTAGCTATAGACAAGTCTTCAAGGATGTTCACTTAGAAACATCTGGTAAGTATCCACTAATCAATCAGCAAGGACCAACTAGCATCAATAAGATAGGGGTAGTTTAGCTACAGTCCTGCATCCCCTTAGAGAACTCAAACAGTTACTAAGCCTATTTATGCTAATTTAGAATAATCAAATACCGTGTCACAGAATTCTATGTTTAATATGTTAAAATAAGGTAAAGGGTAGGAGTTGCTTTCATTTTTGTCTTAGTAAGCAGATTTCAAAGTTCTCTTATCTATTTCAATATGTTTCTCAACAGTGAAATTTAGGCACAGGTCCAGGATAGGTCTGAGATCTTACTCATAGCTCAGACTAGGACAGAATCTTTCCCCTTGAAAAATAAATCTACTGCTAGACAAACAACTTGAACGCCACCTTAAAGCCCTCACCAAGAACTGACATTTATAGAGGCAGTTTCAATTGAATCTTATCATTAAAGTATTTAAATATTCTATTCCAGTGGCTCAGCACTGACATACCCTTTCAGTCAGCTTGGGACCACCATTAGTTGTCTAAAGAACACCAAGTAATTTCATCCAAATCAGGGGTTCCCAACCTTTGTAAGGCTGGGGACCCCTGAGGAAGGGAAAAAAGTTCTAGGGGACTCCTGCACACCGCTGTGGAGCGGTGGCATGCTGCAGCAGAATCTGGCCCGCACGGGGGGTCAGAATGCGGCCTGTACCACTCTCCTGCCGGGGAGTGGGGTCCACCCTGGCAGAGGGCCATGGCTGCAGCCAGTCCCCCCCCCCCCGCATTCCGGCAGGGGAATGGGGCCACAGCAGCTCCCAGGCAGGGGGGCGGGAGCCATAGCCGCATGCTGCAGCCACTGTGGCCCCGTTCTCCTGCTGGGAGTGGGGGTTGCCACGGCCATGGCCCCCTACCTGGGGCGACCCTGCTCCCCAGCAGGGGAATGGGGCCGCAGGCAGCTGCTGAACAGAGGGCCATAGCCACAGCAGCCCCTAATCACAGCAGGAGAACAGGGCCGCGGCGGCTGCAGCACGCAGCAGCTATGGCTCCTGCCCCTGCCTGGGAGCTGCTGTGGCCCCATTCCCCTACCAGCCAGTGGGGGTTGCCACAGCCATGGCTCCCACCCAGCCCCTGCAGGGGAGGGAGCCGCGCCGCTGCCAGCTTCAGCAGCCAGCGAGCAGGTAAGAGTCCTGCCCTCTGCGACCCCCACGCCTGCTGGGATCCAGCCCTGGAGGGAGCATCAGGGCCACAGCACCGTCGACCAATGTTCCCTCTAAGATGCGCTGGCGCGGAAGCCGCTGCTAACCAGAGCAGGCAACACTCTCCCCAGCGCAAGCCAGCATCCCTGGACATGACTGCTCTGGCGCTGCGCCTGTGGCCTGGGGCTGGGAGCGTTCAAAATCTCCCGCCCTGCCTGGCCAGGCGAGGGGGAAGGGCTTAAGGGGGGAGGAGGGAAGTTATGGAGGTAAGGCAGAGGTAGGGGGAGGGAGAAGGGGTTGGGTCAGGCAGAGGCAGGAGTGGAAGCTGGCATGGCAGGGGGGAAAGGGCGGTATTACAGGGAGGCAGGAAGGGTTTGAGTCAGGCAGGTAGAAGAGGGGGATCCTGCCGCAGGGAAAGCAGGAGCGGGGTGGGTTGCAGGAAGGAAAGAGGAAGTGAGGCAGGAGCAGGGGACTGGGTCCTGGATTGGGGTAAGGTTACCAGAGGTCCAGCAAGGGGTTTTTCTCCCACTAAAGCTCATGCAAAAAATAAATCTGTTAGTCTTAAAGTGCCACATGACTCCTTGGGTTTTTTTTTTGTTTTTTTTTTTTTGCTGGACTAGACTAGCATGGCTATCCCTTTGGAAATTTTTAAAATAGCTGCTTTTTTCCGGGCTTTTAACTGCATAAGAATGGAATGTTAAAGAAGCCCTCTAACAGCCAGTTAGGGAGCTGGGGCTCTTCCAGCAGCAGCTGGAGATCAGAGGTGGTCATGTGCACATACCTCCCAATCAAAGCTCTGTACAAACCAAGCCTTCCCACTGAGAGCTAAAGTATCCCCTGAATGTGCTTCCCCCCCCACGCTGGCTGGGTAGATCAGTTTGTAGGAAAGTTGCTTTTCAAGCTTGGGGTTATGGGTTCAAGAGCTCTAATAGACACTTATTTTTGGCCCGTGCTCCCTACAAAATGGCTAAATTGGGGAGGGAAAAAAAAAGATACTAATAAAATGAAGTAAAATAAAGTCTACCATAAATAAAATTATTAACAAGTACCAATTGGACCAATTAAGTGAAACCACTAAAGCGACTGGAAAGAAACAATTTAGGACTTTTTTTAACTATAAAAATGGGCTGCTGTGGAAAATGAAAAATGAAAAGAGAGTTAACTTTTTTTTTCTTTTTTAACTTTTTAAGGTATTTTTCAAGTTTATATTTGAAAATTTAGTTTTTTAACTTAGTCTCACGAACATTAATGAAAGGGTCATGAAAAACTTTCATTTAATGAAAAAATCCAGTTTTCAGTTAAAGAAACCATTTTGGTAATTTTCTTTATTTTTAAAAGAATTTAAAAACATGATATTGTGTAGTTTTAATGCTGCATTCATTTATCATTACCTATTTTCCGCGACATAATATAGTAATATTAACAAATAAATTAACACGACGTCTTCTCCAGGTCCTCCAATGTCCTCATTTTCGGACCTCCCTGTCCTCCTTTCTGTGCTTTGGTATCTGGTAACCCTAGATTGTGGCAGTTAGAGGGAGGAAAGAAGGGGTCGGGCAAGGCAGAAGCAGGGGACAGGGTCGCACCGTGGGGAAACCAGCAGCAGGAGGGGTATAAAAACCTCAGTTCCCGGATTCAGTTCCCAAAAACGTTCAGAGCAAGACACAAAGGATGTTCAGAGAGCCAGATTTCACAGCTGGTATCAGGGAATCTCTCATGAATGGTTAATTCTCTTTTGCTAAAAGCATTTCAAGTTGAATGTCAGATTTTGTATAGAAATTGCACCTATGAAAGGATTTGAATCAAAGCTGATTGACAGGGGAGTCCATTTACCATGTCAAAGAAAAAACCAAAAACACCCCAAGGGTTTGTTTCAGTTGCACTTTTTGTGGCTTTTGGCTAAGATCAACTAATATCCATTGAATACCTGAGATATCATCCTCTTCCCTGTGCTTATAGAAGGAATGACAATTATCTGGTGTGCCTTTTCCAAGTTTAATATGTCCATCTTAAATGAGAAATGAATAAAGATATCTGGAGTCATAATGGGGTCAATAGCTACCATTTCAATGGTTTGTTGTAAGTGCATCTATTGATGCTTCTAGGAAAGCTGATTGGATTTGTTCACATACAGTCCAACCAACCCAAGTTATTTATCAGAGGAGGAATTATTTTATCATTCAATGGCTTGTTCCTGTTGTGTTTCCTTCCAGTTCTCACACATGGGGCAGTGGAGCCAGAAAATCTGCTAATAATTTTAAGAACTGGAGTGGGTTACAGTAATATACCACATTTGTATACAACCTTCTAGGTGACAGAAATTTTCATGATTCATTCTTTTTCTGTAGTGACGGAGTGATCGCTATTCATTTTCATAGCAAAGCAATGTTCCCTCTAAGCTGATGATGCAACTGAGCAAGTTATGAAAGCACTTGTGGGAGCCAGTGAGTAGTGGGGAAAGGGCCTGACCCAGGGTCAGGGATGGGAGGGAACTTGCTCAGCTGCACTGTCAGCTTAGAGGGAATATTGCGTGGACCAGAGGCTTCGCTGGGGGGGGGCAATGGACCCGGGGCACAGGCCCAGGGCCCGCCCCCGCAGCAGGCCCCGCCCCTGCAGAGAGGCCCCACCCCCTGGCCAGGAGTAGGGCCGGGGGAGGCCACACAGCCGCGAGCGGCTAGGCCGCGGCGCAGCGCTGCCAGAAGCGGCAGCAGGCGGCCAGCTGGGCCCCAGATCCCCCGCTGGGGATCCATGGCCTGGCCGCTGGCGGCCCCGGCCCCGGCTGTGGCCCGGCCGCGGCTTCCAGCAGCTGCTTCTGGCCACACTGCGGCCGAGCTGCTCGTGGCGGCGTGGCCTCCCCCTGGCTGGGGCGGGGCCTGCTGGGCGGCCAGCCAGGCCCCGGATGCCCAGCCAGGGACGCTGCTGCTGCCACCGCCACCGAGGCCAGCTGGGGATCAGGCCCCAGATCCCCAGCCCGAATGGGACGTTGGGACCGGGGGCACGTGCCCCGGCGTGCGCAATGCTAGCAACACCACTGGCGTGGACCCCCTGGAAGAGGCCCATACATGCCCAAAGGGTGGGAACCACTGATCCAAATCAAAAGCCTTTGAACAGGAAGAATGTGCTACATATGCCACTTCTCAAAATTAGGTCCAGACTTTTTACCAAGTTTCTTATGTGTGTTTTATGATGGACTCTTCATTCTTCTATTGAAGGATGTGAATATTTTAAAGGCAGTAGTTCCTTTTCACTGCAGAAACTGAGATGCCAAAAACTTGAGGGCAACTCAGCGTTCTCTCAGTGACATAAGTGAATGAAGAGCCATTTACTGTCTGTTTGTTGCTATAAACTTTTCATTTCCTGATTAAGAACAACTTCTTGCCCTTTCTTTTCTAGGCACTTTGAAGCAGTGCCCAGAAGCTGTCTGCATTCTCTGCTGTTAAAAGATTCCCCAGCTGGTTTTACTTTCCAGTCCTAAACAAATTCAGACTCACAATTCAATTCAGTATTGCCAACTAAGACACTCTGAATGAGAAGGGCCTTACCTACTGCTGAATTCCCATTCTGCTGCTGTGGTTTGCTGGGTGTTGGGCTGACTGCTGGAGCTGAGGAACGTTGTCCTTGTCCTGTTAATCAGAAGGGAAATCAAAGTAATTATATTTCAGAAAAGCACCTAAAGGCTGTTATAATCTTGTTTCCACCAGAGCCCCATGACATAGAACACTCTCTAACATTCAAATATGTTAGAAGACAATAGAAAGCCACCCTCTGGCTATGTCTACTACAACAGCAGAGCTACAGCACCTGAACAATATAGCCACTGGAGTTCAAGTGCTTCCTCGAGGTTTCCTCACAAAGCCAATCTACTCTTCTAATTGGCTGCTGTAGTAAAGTCAACCCTGAACAGGTGACAACAATTTCCCTAGCTAAAAAGAGTGACATCCACCCCAATACTGTGTGTGTTCTCTAGTATCCATCAGATGGAGAAGTGGTGCTAAAATCACCTCGGCCAGCCAAAGCTCAGATGACGTAAGTGCTCAGACTTCAAAAAAAGAGAAAAGATGCCCAACAGGATTCCCTTTTCAGTGCTCCAAATATATTCCATACAGCAAAACAATAAGAAAACTAGAGTGCTAGATGCCCATACATCTGACAAAGTGGGATTTTCTTCCACGTTAAGTTCATGCAATAAATAACATGTTAGTCTTTAAGTGTCACAGGACTCCTTGTTTGTTTTTACTGAACTAGCCTACCATGGCTGTCCCTTTGGAACATGAAAGAGGAGTTAAATGAAGAGGCTTCAGAAATAGTATAAGAAATAGCCCAAAAAAGGGTTTAACTATTTTTACCCATCCATATTTTCTCTTTTAACAGAAGAATACTTTTTACAGGAAAATATTTAAAAAGTTAGTATATTTTTATAAAAACATTAAAAGCATTCAAGGCATGCCTTACTAATTATCTGCCCAGTATTGTGCTTCACAACCTACCTCAAGGATACTTACTTTTATATAAATAATAAATATAATACATAAACACACATATTACTTATACGTAAGTTTATATATGATACCAAGCTGGGAGGAGTAGCAAGAGCTTGGGAGGGTAGGATTAAAATTCAGAATGATCTGGACAAAGTGAAGAAATAGTGTAAAGTAAGTAGGATGAAATTCAATAAGGACAAATGTGAAGTACTCCACTTAGGAAGGACCTATCCCTTGCACACATACAAAATGGGAAATAACAGCCTGGAAAGGAGCAGTGCAGAAAGGGATCTGGGATCAGACTGGATCATAAGCTAAATATGAGTCAACAGTGTAACACTTTTGGAAAAAAGCAAACATCACTTTAGGATGTATTAGCACAAATTTTATTAGTACATCAAGAGAAGTTATTCTTCCACTCAACTGTGAGCACTGAATTGCTGAGGGATGTTGCAGAATTACCATCATTGAAGATTTTTAAGAGAAGGTTAGACAAACACTTTTTGGGTATGGTCTAGATCAGGGCCTCTCAATGTTTTTTTGTTTTTTTTTTTTTGCTGGGACCCCATTTGAAAATGTTTCAGGCTGTGATGACTGCCCACAAAAGTGATGACCCCCCTCATGCCATCATTACTGAGATGAACAGCAGCTGATAGCTCACAAACACTGCCCTCCTGCCCCTTCCAAATAACCTTGCAACCACCTGTGGCATAACAACCCCCAGATTGAGAACCTCTTATTATAATACTTAGTTCTACCTTGAGTGTAGGGGACCGAACTAGACAATGACCTGAGGTCCCTTTCAGCCCTATGATTCACTCATCTGGAGTATGGGTTCAAATATACATTTAGTAACAAACTCTTCAAGCTTCCCTATCTTTCTCAATCAGGAGTCTATTGTTTTAACCAGGTAAAAATTTAGCAACCTATAGCAGAGAATCCTAAACTGCAGCTCATGTGTTGCAGAGCACTTGCCTGCGCCCACGGACAGCTGACTGGTCACATAATGTTGTGCCTGTCAGGCTGGCAGACCAGGTCATGCAAAAGTATACTGAGGCCAATTCACTTGTATTTGATTGGTGTAGAACTGACAGAAGAGCACATTTGATGTGTAGACTTTATAAAAACTAAATGAGAGATTACTTGCATTGTTTTTACTAATCTGTAACCTGTTACAACACTGAACTCTTATCCCCTTGGCTGCAGCAAGAAGCCTGTACAGGGCTTTTGGTCCTGAGGAAATGCACTTCACCTGGGTTCTTTGGTAGCTGCTCCCTTCTGCAGCCCACTCTGAATGCCCCTTCAGGCCACTTTTATGTAAAGTTAAAACCACAATAAAGGATTTCCATACTTGAAATCTGAATGAAAGATTTACCAGACTCTCATACAAATTATTCAGAAACTGAAAATGCATCTTAGAAATACTTCCAAGATGCTTTTAAACAACAGTTAAAAAAAAATACAACTCTGAAACAGACCCCTATCGCTCACAAGAAATATTCTATTGCATCAGACAAGTAATTGGGAAGAAAATACACATGCACATAGAAGTCTGTTCAATAAATTCTCAGAAGACATTACTCAACTTGTGATTCACTACAACATTTAACATGGTGATTAAGTTCATAGCTGTCACAAGAACAATAGATTCTTTAATTAATGTTGTTTACTGTATGCACTTCTCCTAGAAAGTAACAATGGACAAAACAGTGATGGGAAAAAGATGGTTCTATGTGGCAGCATAAATTAGGATCTGACTAGATTTCTAGTCAGAGTGGCAGTCCACCTTCCAGTGTGGTCAGCCCTCCTACACTACCAGAGCAGAAGTGTGTTATTTTACCAAACTGGAACAACAGTGAAAATGGATTATACAGTTACTCGGGTTTGTCTGAAAGGTACTGCTCCTTCCAACGGCTATTTCCCCAGCAAATTTCCACTATATACTCCCACACAAGTGGATTTTACTACCTCCCTTAGAAGCCTGTTCTAGTGCTTAACTATCATTCCTGATAGATAGTTTCCAAAAATGCTTCCTAATATGTAACCCAGGGGTCTCAAACTCAAAATCACCACGAGGGCTGCATGAGGACTAGGATATTAGCTCGAGAGCTGCATTACCGAAACCTCTTCATACAGCAGAGTCATCAGTTTATTTAATTAAAATTAAATTAAAAAATTAATTGAATTCAAAATCATTGTAAATAGAATGAATTTAAAATTTAATTTTTGGAAAGCTTTTACATTAATTTTTTTTTTTTAACAGAAAGAAAGAGAAGAGAGAAGAAAGAGAAAGAAAAAAGGAAGAGAAAGGGAAGGAAAGAAGAGATGAAAGAGAGTCCATGCCACTTGTTACAAGTGACAGGAACAGTCTCTGAGTGCCAGTGGAAGATGACTCTTGCTGCTTGTAAGAAGCCGCAGGACCCCCTCCCTCTTTCAGCCTCTTGCAAGAGGCTCAGAGGCAGAGATGGTCCGTGCCACTTTTTACAAATGGCAGAGGCAGTTTCTGAGCGGCCACTCCCAGATGGTCCGCAGGGACCATCCCCAGCTCTGAGCCTCTTGCAAGAGGCTGGAAGAGGGAGAGGAAAGGAGAGGGTTCTCTGCAGCCCTGACCCCCAATAAATGGCCCTGCAGGGCGCTGCCTGACCCCGCTCACAGGCAGCAGCAGGCTCCAGCTCCTCCCCAGCTGGCCGGTAGTAGGACCACCTGTGCCAAGGCCCCACGGGGGAGTGGGGGGGGGGGGGACAGGGACGTACAGCTGGAAGCACTGCCATCCTCAGCTGGAAGTACTGGGGCAGGACCCATGGAATCAGGCAGCTCTGGCTCGGCTGCCAGCTCCCAGCGGAGGAGGGGGTCCTAAAAAGCCGGCCAGGGGTATGAAACCCCTGAATTCCTGCCCGCGTTAGGAGCCGCAGGTGGGAATTCCACGGGCCGCATGTTTGAGATCCCTGATCTAATCTATATCTTCCTTGCTGCAGACTAAGGCAATTACTTCTAGTCCTATCTTTGGCAAACATAGAGAGCAACTGATCACAGTCTTCTTTATAACAGCTATTAATGTATTTGAAGACTTATCTTCTTTTCTCAAAACTAAACATGCCTACTTATTTTTAACCTTTCCTTGTAGGCAAGCATTTGCTAAGCCTTATTTTTATTGCTCTCTTCTACAGAAGTGTCTTGACCATTTTGATACCATGGACTGGCTTCCTATTTGAGACGGGAAGATCTCAGGGACCAGAGCCAGTGCACGAACTAGTCGTTGAGAAACACAGAGCTAGGCTTTCCCATTTGTCCATATCTTTCCTCACATGCGGTGCCCAGAACAGGATACAGTCTTCTACCATGACTCCTTTGATCCCACCCCTATTAACCTAGCTTATAACCCTACATATATTTCTCATTCACCAGCAAACTTTAAGAAATCTGAACTTTTTTGATTCATTTTCCAAAGACAGCATAGGCAGAGTGACTTAAAAAAATGTTTGTTTGAAAGTTGTTATAATAAAAGGCAATCAAAATGAAATAATTTAGGAAACATTATATTAAAGTTCTATATAGAAAGTAAGATATATTAGATAATCAACTAGTTTGATACCTCCCTGTACCACGTGGAGGCAAAAACTAACCAATTTGGCATTGTCTTACACACTGTGGTGAGAGATGAAATACAAAATTCTACAATACATAAATACCAGCAACATTGGAAAACTGGTAATCACAACTTCAGGCACGAGATAGTTAAATAATTGAGTGCCATTTTTTCACCAAAAAACAGAGTAACTTGCAGGAAAAAAAAAGCATGACAGTGAGTCTCAGACAATTTTATCACCTGTAGGAAGTGCCTTACCTTCATTGTAGGGTACTGGATTGCCAATATTTCCACCAACCACATCAGCAGTTTTCAGAACTTCTAAATCCATCAATATAATCACTCTCCTACAAACACAAAGCAAGCAATATAAAGACTCAACATCTCCCTGCATATCTGTGAGAGGCCGTGTTGTAAATGAGTCTTTTGTATACATATAAGCACCACACACAGATTCCATAGGGAGACACCATCAAGAAGAAACAGCTCCATTATCAACAAAAGGAGTTTTAGCCGTTTACTAAATGCAGATAGAAGTGGTGTAGATTGAAACAATATACCACTTAATTAGGACTAGCAGTCATCATCTGAATGATGCACACGAGGCTGAGATGTAATGACACAGTCAACACTGTTGTTGAAACACATAATATATGCTAGATTCCTTACAACCCTGCCCCAAGCAACGTAAAACTAAATGCAAGTGAGTGTCAAACTGGAGAGGAGAGGACAATGAAAGCAAAACTTTGCACAGTTACTCATTCAGGCAAGTACTCAATCCTGAAATTTTTCTACTTTACCTTAATTGCAACAGAAAGTTCAAGTACTTTATCAATCTTCATACAAAAATTAATGTCTCCAGGCCATGCTCTCATTCACCACCTCACCCACAGCAGGTAATTTTAAGTAACCAAAATTTAAGGATTATCTTGTTTGATGCATTTTATCCAGTTATTTCCAGCTAATTACTGAACAGATATTAAAATCTGCAACTAAGCACACCGCAACCAAGTAGAGCAATTTTTCTCTTTGCTATCCCAGGATTATGTGATATGTCAGGAGAAACATGTGCCTCCTCCCCCACCAATAGATACATCTACTAAATGTCAGAACAGCAGCACCTGACCTCTCATTATTTATGAGATACAGCATCATCCACTATTTACAGACGCATTTATATGCAAATATTTAAATATACATTAGTACCTTCCATCTTTCAGGCTGTTAACAATGTATCTGTTGACTTGGCAGATACAGTGGGCAGACAAACGCTCCTCTTCAATTAGAGAGTTGAGCTGTGTAGCCAACATGAAAGCTGCAAAACACAGGAAAATCCTGAAACAACCATCATACGCAGCCCTGAAAAGATAGCTGTCATAGCTAACTGCAATCAATCTGCTCAAGCTACTGGTCCTCCATAGATCTAAACCCTCCCCTGTTTATCATCTCACACAAACCAGCACAATCATAAGTGGAAAAGTGTGAATGTCTTCCTGGAACATAAGTCACTTATTTTAGCTCTCTGAAGTTTGAGATCAGAATAGAGTATTCTTGCAATGATATTTTGCCAAGCAGTACAATTCACTTAAGTAAAACATATGCAGTGAGTTTTAAAAAGATAGATTAAGGTGAGCTGCTAAATGGTGCTTGGACACTCCCTACTTTAAGATACAGAATGGCAATTGGCAGAGTATCATTGAGCTGCTCTCAATATTCTTGTAAGCCATGGGTCAGCAATCCCCTGCATGTGTCCCAAATTGGGCACGCGGGCAAATCCTGAGTGGCTTGCAGAGCTGCTCAGGCTTCCTCGTTGGCCCTGCCGCCAAGCATGGCCTGGAGGTTGCGGCCACAAGAGCCAGAGCGGCGTGGTGCCACTCAAGGGCCAGCACAGCACGGGCTGGCTTGGGGGAGTGGCTCAGCACAGTGGGCCAAAGTGTCTCGGCATGGCTCAGGAGCTGGCACTGCTTCAGGGGCTGGAGCGGCATGGCTCACCACAGGGGGCTGAGGTAGCTTGGTGTGGCTCTAGGGGCTGAAGCAGCGCAGGGCCCAGGGTCAGTCCCCACAGTGGAGGGGAGCGGGCTGGCTCAGCCATGCCCGCCCCCATGAACCCTAGCCTCACCCCTCCCAACCCAGAGTCCCCAGCTCTGCCCCCATTTGGCCCCTCTCCTACCACCTACTGAGTGTGCGGTGGGTGGGGCTGGCGTGGGGGCCAGCAGAGACTGCCAACCCCTGTTGTAAGCTCTACAACTATTCAGAAAATCTGGATTTTGTCTGTAAGATTAAAATGCAATTATGGATCCCGGAACCTACATAAATACATTCTCTACCCTTCACAAACTCTCTTGAAACTCAGTTGAAGAGCAAACAACAGTTACTAATTCTGACAATTGGGTGCACGCATTAGCCATCCACTTATAAACTCTCATCAGCAGGCATTACTTACAGGAAAGTGTGTTCACCCCATCACTCATCAGCATACGGTAACGAGGTGGCCCATTCCCTGTGGCGATAGCACGAATGTTCTAGAAGGAAAAACTTTAATTCTTAGCTGTCATCTGATTTTACAGGAGCATGTTAGGTTAGAAATGAAGTCAGAGATCACATCAATTTGGGAAAACTTTCTCATAAAGCAGAAAATGAAGACAGACTATTAGCAATTAAAGCCTACCCCAAATTGACTAGAACATGCTTGTTCAGATTCATGTCAATGAGCATTTCAGTGCTGCTCTGTTCACCTACATTCCTCCAACCTCTGATGTTTGAATTAGATGGTAAACATATCCCTTGGGGGTCAGATACCTTGTTTTTATGGACTTGTAGAGCAGCATGTACACTTACAAGTACACTAAACTACAGATTAGAGTAAAATAACACTTGTAGGAATACTCACAACGACTTGGAGAACAGGCCTTAAATTGTTCTCTCCCTGCATTATAGCCTGTAAGGGAAGATGGAGATATTAGAAAATGTAAACAGGTTGTCCCAGAGGAAGACTGGGCTGAATGGCACCCTTTGTTACCCACCGTTTGTTCCCTTGAGTGAGCTTTAATCGTTTTGACTGGAAACCATTTTTAAAAGCTTTGTGATTGAGATAGCCAACAAGTAACTATATTAATTATAATAAACTGCTCCCAAAATGAAGACAAACTTGAATAACACATGAACAATATGAACACACTCAAAATGGCTGTTCAATGGTACAAGCTCATCTTACTACAAGGAAAAGGTCAGACCATTTGTTGAGAGAAGCATTTCACACTGGCTGATTTACTAGTCCAAGTCTCAATCTGTGTTGAGTGCTTCCTGGCAGCCTACAGACCCAATGCAAGTAGTCATACTTCCTACAGACTGTAAATTAGCCAAGAACCCTGGTGTTCCCAGAGATTTTTTTTTAAAGCTCAAGTGTTTCTTTCTTTGTTATGTATTTCTCTGGTGTTGAAATCAAATGTGATCAAATCAAAATCAATAATCACCAGAATTGTAGTAGTAGTACACACACACAGGGACAGAAACAAATCGTAAACCACTGGTCCCTAAAACGTACTATCCCACACCCCCTCTTACTCTTGTCCATATGCCTCATCCCTGCCCAGCTGGAGTTGGGAGTGTAGCCATGGTTGGGGGGCTACAATTGAGGTCAAGGCTTGCAGCAGGACCACAGTGTTGAGGGCAGCCCTGGGCTGAGACAGGGACCAGCAGCCATGATCCAGAGCCACAGCCTCTGAGTGGACAGGAGCAGAGTTCAGGGCAGAGGGGGGCTGGGTGGACTCCATTCCTGCCAGACCCTCCCTAAACTCAGCAGTTTAGGGACCTCTGACATAGAGTATCCAAGAGCTTAGGGGACAGTGTTCCTAGGTGTAACAAGGAAGATTCTGTCCCAATGGGATCAATTTATTTTTTGTTATACTTTGTAGGGTTGTTGCCAATTCTCTTTTGCTCTGTTTTTTAAAAAAAAAAAAAAAAAAAAAAAAAAAAGGCCAGGACACTAAATCTGACAGACACTTGGTTCTAATGTTGTAAACTTCAAAATCCATAAGAGTGAAACTCTGAGCAAGGAATAAAAAAAAAAGCACTCAGATACAGAAAAGGGGTTGTAACTAGCCAGCTCTTCCACCACTTTAAAGAAGAGTTAGTGTTCATCAAAATCCACAGCCAAACAAGCACCTTCGGGTTATTACATGGGGGCTGAAAAGGGAGATGTAACAAGAATCACTGAGGAAGTGGTCATGAAGTTGGAGAATTTAGCCACCCGGGGCCTAGTAACAGCAGGTTCCAGGAAAAACGATCATGTGTGTCTACCTGGTACACATAAACTTTGCTGCTGTTGATCCAGAGCACTCCAGAAAAAGCTCAAGTGACCTGTTACAACAGCCAGTGGGATCCTCCCACCTGCCTGCCCCCAGTCACCTACGGGGCAAGTCAAGAGCACCGGAAGCCATTATACAGTCCCTGGGACATACAGAATAACACCCTGGCCCACCTCCTCCCCCCATATACCCCCCAGCCTCCTTCCAGTCCTTCCCCCTTCACTCCCCACCTCCCCTAAGCCTCCATCCCCTAAATGCCCCCAGCCCTTTCCCCCCATGCTCAGAGGAAGCAGGCATTGAGCGCCCCCATCCTCCCCCCCTCGCGCCTCAGAGAAGACAACCCCGCTGCGTCCCGCCCGCGAGAAAAGGGGAAGGCGACCGGCAAGACCGAGCTCGCGCTTCTGCAAGCCCCTCACCGCGATGGCACCATCGCTCAACCGCACACTCATGGCCCACGGTCTATCCAACTCCAACTTGTCTGTCGCAACGTCACCGAAGGCGCCAAACTATCCCCAGCCCCGCGCGACCCCGCCCCCTCAGCGCGCACGTTACGTATAACGCCAGCTGTGCGTCCCCTGCCATTAGCTAGCGCGCTTCGCAGGGGTGAATCATCGTCGCGTCGTTTGTGCGCGCGCGTCGCTGATTGGTTCTTTCTGTGTAAGTGGAACTCGACTTCGATTTCGAGTCCGAGTCCGGCGGAGTTACGGCTTAGAGAACCAGGCGAGGGAGAAACGGAGGGATATGGGGGACGAGGCGGCTATCCTGAAGGCTCCGGGCGGGAATGGGGTTCATTGGCTCCCGACAGGCGCGCGGCTGCGCACTCTGCAAGCCAGCCTGGGGAACCCGGCGGCGGGCCCGGGCCTAGAGCTAGGGCTGGGAACGGCAGCCCCTCAAGAGAGGGTCGTTTCGGGGGGGCGGACTGGGGTTTCAATGGAGACGGGAACTCGCGGACACGTCTCTGAAAACAGCCCCGCGCTGTGGAGGGCCGGGAGATGCTAATACTGCGGAGCATCGTTGGGAAGGAATAGGGAGCAAGATCAAAATGTTGGCTTGCCACTTCGCAAACCGCTGCTGCATCCATGCCTTGAATGCTGAAACCAGACACAGGGATGCACAGGCAGCTGTGGAACTCCCTGCTGCAGGATGTGGCATAGGATTCCACAAAGATCAAGATGGGTTCCTGGAGAATGGGTCCATCAATGGCTCTTAGCCAGGACAGGCGGGGATTGCTGAGGGCTGAGAGTAGCCAGTGGTGTGGATCACTTGATTACTCCTGGCACTGGCCAGAAGACAGGAGGCACTGAGCTAGCTGGACCGTTAGTCTGATTGACTCAGCATGGGTGTACTTTGTCGTCTTTGGTGTTTGCTGTAGATGGGCGTGCAACTCTTTGCCTTCTGTGCTGCTTGGAGCAGCAGTAGCTGCCATGTCCCAGGTTGATGGCTAGACTGATCCCCATGGTAATTGTCATTCACATGCCCAGAGACTAATTCCAAAGGGGCAGCTGTGTTAGTCTAGTAAAGCAAAAAAAGCAAGGAGCTTTGTGGCACTTGAAGACTGACTTATTTATTTCATGAGCTTTCGGGGGAGAATATCCCACTTTGTCAAACGCTTTGAAGAGGGAGAACTTGCAGAATTGGATGAAAATAAATGCAGGGGAGTGTAAGACATGGCATCAGGTCATACTGCAACAGCAAATCAGAGTGTTTGTAAAGATTCAAACTTTAGGAAACAGCATACAGAGGGAGGGTGAAGTCAAATTACCTGTTATAATGCAAAAAGAATCCATAGTCAGGATTCAGCCCTGCTTTCACAACTTAATTTGCATATTAATTCAATTTCAGCTAATATGCAAATTAATTATGTGAAAACAGGGCTGAATCGTGACTATGGATTCTTTTTGCAGTATGCTGTTTCCTAAAGTTTGAATCTTTACAAACACTCTGATTTGCTGTTGCAGTATGACCTGATGCCATGTCTTACACTCCCCTGCATTTATTTTCATCCAATTCTGCAAGTTCTCCCTCTTCAAAGCGTTTGACAAAGTGGGATATTCTCCCATGAAAGCTCATGAAATAAATAAATCTTAGTCTTTAAGTGCCACAAGACTCCTTGCTTTTTATGCCCAGACGCTGTGGCGCTTGCAGTGGGGATACTCCATGGTGTGTCATTGTCATAGTACTGCTTTTGGCCCGAAGCCAGCTATTGCTAACTTTACCATGTCCTTGCTGACCTAACAGTTTCTTCCCACGCAAGGTGTGACTCAACGCCTATGGAGGTGCCTGTGGAGACGTGGGAGGCCTACATTCATCAGAAATGGGCCTCACTGGACCCCTCTCTGAAAGATTGTCTTTCTCAAGCGTTGTCATTTAGGGATACCTTTCTCCTCTGCTGCACTCTCTTCCAGTGAGTACAGAGTGCTCCCCCTTGTATTTGGGCATGCAGGTGTCCACCAGACACTCTGTGTTAAGTGTACTGTGGGCCAGGCCTGCAATTCTGAGCTTTCTAACTTTTCTTACAGACCCAGAGATGAAGAATTTTTGCACACGCTGACTGCCAGAAGCTGGATGGGAAAGGATCAGAAAGCTGCCATTTTCTACAAGGAGGAGGGGAACAAGAGATTTCGAAGAAAGGAATACACAGCAGCGATGATACTATATTCTAAGGTAAAGATTCAGAGCTGTTCACACAAATGGAAAAGTGGGCACTCAGTCTTCCCTAGTAATAACTGTTTTGCTGTTACAGGCTAACTGTGTGCTATTTCCATCTCTGCTATAAGTTCGGGCGAGTCATTTATTGCGCAGTCTGGAAGGGTGATAAGTAGTCTCAGCACCATTCAGGACTGGATAATGATCTCTGTGCTCTCTAGTTTCTCTAAAATAAAAACATTTTCTTCACCAGGGTGTTGAGGCTTAATTTGTAGGCTTTTGTAAAATGCTTTGTAATCCTTGGATGAAGTACTTGAGAGAAAGGCAAACTATTATGATTAATAGATTTTTAAGGCCAGAAGGGGTCCTTTTAGTCATCTAATCTGACCTCGTACAGAACATATGTAACCTGCTAGGGTGGGCTCAAAGTCATTTATCTGCCCCTCTCCAGTGCCTCACAGAAAGCAGAGACCTGCAAAAAGCAGCTGGAGAGCCAGGATCTAGTCTGTAAAGGGGCTCACAGTGAAGACTGTTCAGAACTCATAACAAAAATAAACAAAAGCAATGTACTATATTAAACATTAACTTTTTAAACCTTCTGATGAAAGCAGAAGAAATTATTAGTATACAGATCTATAATACCTAGTGGCTATTTAGCAGTATCCACATGAGTCTGTCATGGTCTCAAATCACCAAGTCCAAAGGCTTGTGCTAAAAGAAGCAGCTCCCTCTTCTTTGACAGCAGAAATCCTCTGTCTGAGTCCTGGAAAAGCTTTCTTCCTCTGCTGGGAGCACTGCTGTCCACTCAGCTTACTCAGTCCACACTCATTTACATACACACATATATTAAAAAAAACCCCTGTTACAAAAGAAAAATACATTACTGACAATAACAAAATATAATTGCCTCTTTCCCCTTATTACACTCAAGAACTGTAGTAAGGCCCATAACCCAGAGTATAAAGTTAAAAGGCAACCACCCTTCTTTTCCCAATAGTTGCTTCTCTGTACTCACTGCCTCCAGACTTCCTTGCTGGAGGGGTAACAAGGCTACTGACCTGAAGCAAAATGCCTCAGAGTTGGGAAAAACAGCCTGCTATCTGTTCCCGGCTCAGCTTCTCCCGTTGCACAAAGCACCAGTACTCTCCTCAGTGCAACTGGCCTGGCTGCTTGATCTCAGACATCTGAGCATGCTCAAAACTACACAGAACATGCTGGAACTTCTGGGTCTAGACAGCTAAATCTGCCCAGCAACAGTGACACAGCAGGAGCAGCTCAGACACCAGCAAAACTCTTAAAGAAACACTCCTCCTTTAAGCCCATGGGTTGCACATAAATCATGGAACTTCATACAGTAAAGTTCAGACTTTGTAGTTAGGCTATAGTGCATCTTTAAAAAGAACTATGACCTTGGCTTAAAGATTTCAAGTGATTCACTATGTCCTTAGGTAAATTGTTTTAGCGACTGATTAATTTTTTTTTAATATTTTGCAATTTATTTCACATCTAACAGAAAAAAGCATAATGGAGTGTTCTTTTGTAGTTACTTTTGACTGTTGATTCAATCCTCTTTAAACCTTCTCTAAGATAGTAAGTAAATAAATAAATTGAACTTCTTAAGTCTTTTACTGTAAGGCAGATTTTTCACATGTTGGGTAATGTTTTAGCTCTTTTCTGAACCCTATCCAATTTATCAACATCACTCTTTGAAGAATAGGCCTCAATACCAAGAACAATATTTCAATAACGGTTTCACTAGTGTCGTATACAGAGATAATAATGCCTCCCTTCTTCTTTATATTCCCCTGTTTATACATGCAAGAGTTGCACTAGCCCTCTTAGCTATTATGGTACAGAATGAAGGTGGAAGAGGTCAAGATGAACAAAACAGGATAATCTGCTGTACAACGGTTCATTGGTTGGCACATCATAGGCTGAGCTGACTTTCTTATCTTTACCGTTTTACTCTCCCTTTCCTAGCCCTGACTATATACATCTCATGTTCCAGAAATAGTTTAGTTCAGAGAATATATATCAATCTCTTTTTTTGTCTTTGCAGGCTGTGTCCCATGTAAGGCTCGACAGCCCAGAAATGTCACTGTGTTACGCCAATCGCTCAGCAGCTCTCTTTCACTTGGGTCAGTTTGAGGTATGTACTAGATCTGATACATTCCTGGACAATCAGCAGCTATTCATTTTGAATAAACTGTGTCCTCAGTAAAGTTTCTTTAAAATATAGCCAACTCCCTTGACCTCCTTTCCCCTTCAAATTAGCCTCCCAAGTGATCCTGCCCATCAGCTATCTGAGGGAGTCGGAGTCTGCTTTTCTGAAGTCCAGGGTCTGAATTCTGCTGTTCTCGTCTCCTCCTTTTGTCAGGATCCTGAACTCAACCCTCTCATTGTTATTGTTGCCCAGGTTGCTGCCCACTTTTACATCCCTTCTGAATGTCTTCCTGTTTTTGAGCAGCAGGTCAAGAGGAGGACGGCCCCTAGTTGGTTTGGTTTCCCCAGCTTCTGGAGGATGTTGCTACCACTTTACAAAAAATTCCTGGATTGTCTGGGCACTGCTGTATTGCATGTCAGATGTCCAGCATGACACCCAGGGCCTGTGATCTGAAAGTTCCATTAGTTGGCAGAGGAAAGCCGCCTCCGCCTCGTCCTGGTCTGGTGGTCTATGGAAGACACCAATCATGACATCACCCTTGGTAGTCTTACCTCATAACTTAAGCCATATACTTTCAGCAGGCTTTTCTTCAGTTTGTTACTGGAGCTCTGAGCAGTCTTATTACTCTCTTATGCACAGTGCAACTCCTCCACCTTTTCTTCCCTGCCTGTCCTTTCAAAACAGTTTATATCCATCCTTGACAGGGCTCCAGTCAGGTGAGTTGTCCCTATAAATCTCTGTTATTCCAGTCACATCATAGGACTTCCAATTCTTCCTGCTTTTTTCTCAGGGTTCTTGTGTTCATGTCCAGTTACCTAAAAAAACTAACCAATTTCCCGGGTTTCTCAGTATGAATCAGGAATCTACCTCTATTGCACTCTTCTCCTTCCTCCTAGTATCCCGCTTTCCCTGTTACCTCCAGGCTTAGGTTCCCATCCTCAAGTGAACCTAATTTAAAGCCCTCCTCACTAGGTAGCAAGCTAGTCTGAGAAGGTGCTCTTCTTTCTCTTTGTTAGGGGGATCCTGTCTCTTTCTAGCAGTTCTCTTTCTTAGAACAACATCCCTTTGGTGCCCACATGGAGAAGTAAAAAGGGTAATGGGCTGAAGGCTTGATGAGTCTTGGCAGACTCTTTGCCACATGCTGAATTCTGGCTCCAAGGAAGCAGCACGCTTCTCATGTGCTGTTTGCCTGGAGCAACATTGTGTGCTCTTGGTCCAAAATAGACTCCTAAAATGTCATTGGGAAGGGCTGGAGTAGGATTTCTTTTCTGGGAATATAAGGGGATTTAATTTGGTTTGTAATGTGTTCTGTTTTCTAATGGTTTTCCTGGTGTGTTTTTAGCAGATGGTGAAGGGGCCTAGAGCTTGGTGTTGTGTCCTCTACTCTTTACACAAAAATATATGAACAAATCATGCTGAACTGTCTTTGCTAACTGCATGCAACATGTAGTGTTTAGCTCAGGGGTTGACAAAATTGGCTCATAGCTAGGTGCCAGCAAATTTTACTTTTTGTTGCCAGAAGGTGCTCTTCCTTTACATATCATGCAGTGGAGCTAGGCAACAGGCTACTAAAACTGTTCACCATGGCAAACGGAAACATACATTTGTTGAGGCTTGATCTAACTACATTTTATGCACTTCTGCTCTGCATTCTAGAGGGTTCTGAAGGAAAAAAGAGGGAAAGCCAGTAGAGGGCTCACTAACTAATTAAAACTATGCTATCCAACTCTTGCACACTAGACCTAGAATAGATGTTCTTGTGGTTTTTTAAATCCAAATTAATATTAATAAAGAACAAAGTTTAAATATTGGTAGTAGAGGCTGTGATCCACTGTGGTTTTAAAAGTGTCCTGCAAACTGCAGATACCTTTTTGCATTCCTGAGCAGTCTCTTGCACTTTGTCTCTGTGGGATAGTCTCACTTTTTGAAGTGGAAGCACTGCATAAAGTTGTAATCAGTGCAGGTGTAAATAAATGAAGGGTGCTTAACCTCAGGTGGGGCAGGAAAATAAACATATTTAAAAGGCCTCATGTTGATTTTCAGGATTGCCTAGAAGACATTGAGAGGGCTCAGGCACAGGGCTATCCAGACAGACTGCAGCCAAAGATCTTGCTAAGGAAGACTGAATGTCTGCTTCTTGTGGACAGAGTACAGGAGGCAGCAGGGGCCATCAGCGAGGTGGAGAGTAAAATATCTCTGGATCAGAGTCTGACGAACACCGTGTGCCAGACTCTGCTGAGGAAAGTCAACCAACTTAAGGTGAAAGTGCATGAGAAGGGGAGGAGCCCAATATCAGCACCAGAAGCAGTCGGCAAAATTCAGAAGGACTTGGAAGTCTGGAAAGAGAGTGGTAAAATTTCAAATGCATCTTCATCCGTGAGCTTGAATTTTGACTCCAGCAGAGGACGCCATCTGGTTGCCACCAAGGATATTCTGCCAGGAGAGACTGTGGTGAAAGAGGAGGCCTTTGTGAGTGTGCTCAACCCAGGAAACAGCCTGTTGCTCCAGGTGAGTGTTGAGACAACATGGGACACTGGGATCACTAATGGAGACCTCCACTGTCACCGCTGTTTGAAGCAACTTTTAGCTTCAGTGCCCTGCAAGGGGTGTAGCTATGCTAAGTACTGCAGCAAGATGTGTGCAGAGCTAGCATGGGAGTGCTATCACCAGACAGAGTGTTCATTAGGCACCCTGCTGCTCACAGTGGGGATCTTCCCCCATGTTGCCTTAAGGGCAGCTCTAGTGGCTGGATTTACAGAGGTTAGCCGCTTAGTGAAGCAGTCTCATGGTGAGGACAAGAATCTTCACAACACTGAAGATGGAAGTAAGAGTGTGAGTGAGATGCCAAGTTCCAAAGCTGGTCTGGAGGCTGTCTCTGAGAAAGCAGAGCCTCTCATCCCTGGTTGTGGTGCTGATGGACAGTACCAGAGTTCCTACAAAGCTGTCTTCAACCTTTTGACCCATACCGCAAAGCACAGCCCTGAACACAAGTTCCTTTGCAGCCTAAGTATTGTAGCCATATGCAAGAAACTGCAAGAAACAGACCTGACCACTTTGTGTCAGAGATCACATGAGAGCCAGGCCAAGCTGCAAGCACACATGATGTCTCCAGAGCTGAAGATTCTGGGCGAAGCAATGCTGAGGCATATGTTGCAGCTGCAGTGCAATGCACAAGCCGTGACTGTAATTCGAGAGTCAGGTCAGTAAGGAAAGAAAAAAAAGTGCTCTCCCCCCCACCCCCACCCCCTTTTGTCCTCACTGGGTTGCCCTGTGGGTGGGAGATAGCAAATGGATGAGTGCTCTTAAAGAGCTCCCATGGATTTAGGGTGCTTTTGTAAAAACGCCCAATTTAAATGAAATTCTGTGAAGTACTCAAGTTTATAAGACTCTGGCCCCCTCAAAAATATTAAACAGTAAGTACAAAAAGCTGAAAAATTACTTATGAGAAGAAAGACACACAGCACAGACATCGCACATAGCTGTAATGATTGCTTGAGGGCAGCAATGTATTTATATGTAGCAGCCTGTATGCACCTACCTGGTAACCTGAGTTAACCAAAGCCAAAGGAAAAATTGTCACAAAGGCAAAAGAAGAACAGGTAAAAAAGAAAAGGAGAAGGCAATATTTCACAAAATCAAAAAATAGCAGAATAAATGGCCACACTGAGAAACTAAAACATTGAAAAGTTCCTGGTATTGTGCTGTCTATTGCCTGCTCCTGCTTTTTTAGCATGTCAGTGTGAAGGTAATAGGCAGATAAGGGTGAAATCTGCAATTCAGACAATGCACGGATCCTAATGATAGTTTGTCTCGATGAGCCAGGACTGAAAAGTGCTCAGGCTTTCACTCCTACTAGCTTTGCTGCATGGGAACAATTTCTATATATTTCTATATTTTCATTCCTGTCCACCAGATTTGAGGATGGGGCCCGTTATTGAGGCAGCTGCCTGCTTTGCCTACCCCAAAAACCGCCACTGGTTCTTTCCCATACCCAGACAACTTGGAAGTTTGAAAATGGTGTCCTCCCTGCCATGCAACCTCTCACACACTGTACATGCAAGGTCATGCCACAAAGATTGATGCTATTTTACTTTACAACAGTGGTTCCCAACATTTTCCCTTGCATGGCACACCTTGCTACTTTTAATTAATTTGAGGCACACCACCATATAATTTCCAAATGAGCTCATGAATATTTATGAGCCAATGAGTCCATCCAGAGAGCTTTGAGTGGTTTTTCAAAAAATTTTGTGGCACACCTGCTCATGCCACAGCACAGAGGTCTGCCATCAAGTCTACTAGTTGGGAAACACTGCTTTACAAAATAGCATTCTCTGGACTGCATAATCTCACACACACATGGTACATGAGGGGTCCTGCCACATAGAGGGCACCATTTTGTAGAGGAAAGTAATTTCCCACGTCCGACATGACTTTGTCCATATGGTGCAGGTGAGGTCACACTGTGCGGAGAGAAGGCTGTAAAACGGTGCACTCTGCACACTTGGGATTGCTGTGGCCCCTTCTGTTGATGAAGCAACTGCACCTGGAGTTACAGCCCATAGTTGGGGATCTGCTGCCTTGGATGCTGTTCGGTAGTGCTACCAGCTAACCAGTTATTCCCCTTTTAATAGTTGTGCATTTATCTCT
Organism: Podocnemis expansa; assembly: GCA_007922195.1. Lineage (NCBI taxonomy): Eukaryota > Metazoa > Chordata > Testudines > Podocnemididae > Podocnemis > Podocnemis expansa. The sequence continues at coordinate 7,567 of VOCP01072469.1, read as the reverse complement.
ATTGAATTCCATCCTGTTGAATTCAGACCAATTCTCCAATTTGTCACTGTTGTTTTGAATGCTAATTATATCTTCCAAAGTACTTACAATCCCTCTGAGATGGGTGTCATCAGCAAATTTTATAAGCAAATGCTTAACTCCATTATCTAAGTAATTAGTGAAAATATTGACTAGCCTACAAGGCTCAGGGCTGAGCCCTGCAGGCCCCCCCCCAAGGTTGACATGAGCCACTGATAATTACTCTGAAGAGTTGACTGTTGTCTTTCAACCAATCATGTGCCAACCCACTCTATGATGATTTCATGTATGCCACATTTCCCTACTTTGATAGATAATTGTGCTTTCAAAGATTAGATTTTCTTCAAGGAATGTCAGTAAATGTCAATTTCAGAATACCTACCTAAACAGAAAAAAATACTTCATTTGAAATTTATGAATAGGTAGGGAAATAAAAATGCTGTTAGAGAACTGGTTAGTTTGATTTAAGGATATTTACCTTGTGTATTTTCACATGAGATGTTGATTATTTGTGTTTTAACTGCTCTAAAGCTTTAACTTTTTGAATCTCAGCGTTTACTGCCATTGCATAATTGTCTGACTTTTTTCCCCTATAATTTCCCACAACAGACAACTTAAATAAATATAAATGGAAAAATTTGCTTATTATCCATAATTTTGCATGTGTGAACATTTAAACTGATAATTTGGGGGAAAAGTGCTTTAAAATAGATGCCTGTTGACATTATAAAAAGGTGCATCTAATTCTGGCAAGTAGGATGATGATCTAGAGTAGAGCTCAGGGAACGTGTTCCTCATTTGGATGCAGAGAGAGAGCAGAGATTTGTCCTGTTTTTAAAAATAATTGTTAACCAGCAGCTGAACCAAATATTTAAACTTGGTATTGGTGTCATAGGAGCATCCAGAAAAATTGAATTTACCTTCAGTGGCCTTGAAGTCTCTGCGTTCCTAGTGAATAAAAATGGAGAGCTGATAACCCAAAGTCATGGCCACATGGCCAGACTGTGAGCATGGCTGCTTTCAAATTTATTCAGTAATTATTCTCTTAATGGGAAAAAAAGAGAGAGAGAGAGAGAGAGAAAGAAAGGAAGGGCACCAAAACATATTTTGTGATCAGATTCTGCGCCTGGAATGTGAACAAGTGGGTCACGGGTCTAATCTTGTGATATGTTTGGCGCCTTTTATGTTGTATGGTCTTTAGAAGTTGGAGACAGCACTGTTGCAGAAAGTGAGCAGGTGTGCCTGGCCACAGCCATTTTCCCTGTTATCAGCCTCCTGAACCACTCCTGTGATCCTAACACTAGTGTGACTTTTAGTGGGACAACTGCCACAGTGAGAGCATCACAGCCAATCCTCAGAGGGCAAGAGATTTTCCACTGCTATGGTAAGTCGCAGTCTCACCTTGGCCTTCCCCCTCAGGGGTAGGTACGCAAGTGACCATTCACCTCTGTTGTGCATGTAGTTGTCACAGCACCAGGGCTTGGAGTTTTCTCTGACCTTTCCCACATACATGTGCAAGCAATCTTGCATCAGTGACATAGGCATGAAACCTCCTATTCCTGCTGTTTGTCTCTTGCAGTTACTCTCTAGTTGCATGTCGGGCTTGGGACCCACAGTTCATACTCCTGACGCAGACCATACCTACCACTTTCTGTCCCTTTGATTTCACTGCAAGGCCTGAGATATGGGGAGGGGATCCAAAATGTAATGAAACCACAGTTGATATTTTTCCCTCTCAGTGCTGAGCATGTTGGATTTTAGTCTGGGGTCAGGCATCCAACTTTCTGCTTGCTTAATGCAGTTACCTTTTTTAATCTTCCTTTTGTAGGGCCTCACCGATGTAGAATGGGGGCTGCTGAGAGACAGCAGCGTCTCCTTTGTCAGTATTTCTTTGAGTGTCGATGCCAGGCCTGCCTAGATGAATTGAGGTCTGATGTCAGAGGTGCAGTAGCCACAAGGAATGTGTTTTGCTGTTCCAGATGCCATGCTTCAATGCAGGTAACTAATGGCGTCATGATCACAACTGTGTAACTTTTAAGCATTGGTAAAACTACATGTTTCCTGCACTCTGGAATTGTACTGTGAGTGCAAGGGGGATCCAAGCCTGTGCTCTTGGGGTGGTTTCATTGTTCTGTACAACCCTCTTAGATGAGTGACTTGTACTTCTCCAGCCTGTTCAGCATGAAAGGTTGTCACAAACCAGAGATCCCAGTCATTGACTCTTTTCCTCACCTGTCCCTCACCCAACTGTCAGAAATTTGGAATCCCTTTCCTGGTATTTTCCGGCTTATGCGCTTGCTCTCCTTAGGTCATCTCACAAATGATGTTCCCTCTAAGAGCCTGAGGCAGCTGAGCAACTCATGTTGCTAGCTGCGCTCGCCCCCATGGGCCTGATCCTCCCAGGCCTCCCTGCTTTCCTGATAAGCCCCTGCCCCCAGCCAGCCCAATCCCCTCCTCTCACCCTAGCCCACTCTCCAGGTAACCCTCCAGCTGGCCTGACCCCTTCCCACAGTCTTACCCAGCCACTGGAGCGGCATGGCCCAGCCATGGCTCTTGGGGCTGGAGAGGCACTAATGGAGCATGCTCAGACATTCTGAGCATGCTCCGTTAGAGCTTCTCTGGGCAGGAGTTTTAATAGCTCCCACTGCCAGAAGAGCTCTCAGCTGGGACTCTGGCTGCCGTCCCTGTGCTGGACAGCTGCCATGGGCTGCGCAGCTATGTGCTCACGCAGCTTACAGGGAACGTTGTTCACAAACCCACTTCTTAAGGGAGGTTTATAGACTGAACACGTCACTACTAGAGTACTGACAGGGTGTGTGCATTATTCATCCATTCAAGCAAAAAGTCCTATCATCTTTGCTCTAGTCTTCCTTCAGCTTCCCTGTTGTGGTCTCTTCTGCTGTTCTAACCTTGTTTTTGGAGTGTGATCATTTCAGGGTTGGAACTCTTTCATATGGCTTTGTAAAGTTCTCTGCACAGCCATGTTGGTTTAGAAATGAAAATAACAGAAATGGTGAGCCCTGAGTCTTCAAGAAAGAGGGGAAACTATTTTCTGTGAAGATTAGTGAAGGGGCTCCTGCCCTCTTTTGGCCTGCTCTAAGTGAGTTGAAACTGCCACCATGCTGGGCTGCTCCTTCGGCTTTCTTCCAGAGCTCAAAAGATATATCACCAGCACACAGACAGGTCCTTTTATTTAACGTGTGCTGGGGAAGAGAGTACTAGCTCTGTATTACAGGACAAGGGTGTGTCCATAGAAAAAATAAAGGTGGGCATATGCGGAAATAATTGTAAAGGTGACTTCCACAGGGGGAAGACGTGCTCCATTGTTCCAGTGATGTTTGTACACTGTCGGTTGGCAGGGATTGCCTCCTACGCCGATTAAGGGACCTTCAGCTGCAAGTTAAAACAGCACAGGAACTTCTCAAAAACAACAAGCCGGGTAGGCGAGCCAGCCATCTGTTCTGAACCTTGTTCAGTTCATTGCACAAGTGCATGTAATCATAAGGAGATCCTGGTCCCCACCACCCTCATGGCAGTTCTGTGCAAGTATTTAGGTACTTTAGATGCAAAGCCGGTATCCTGGGAACACAAGTACTAGGCCTGGGTTAGGCAATGTGAGGGTATCAAGCCATACATGGCTCACAGCTCTGCTGTGATCAGAGCGCTTGAGCTAGGCTCCGCAGAGGAGCTGCCGGCCTATTCCACTTCATCATGTAGCCAGGGCTGGAGAAGAAGCAGGAAATTTAAAGCCCTCCCTCTCCAGCCGAGGCAGTGAGGGGTGGTCTGTGGAGGCAGCTGAGCTGTGGCTGTGTGGGGGTTGTGGGGCCAGGCCCCGCCGGGCAAAAGGGAGCTAGGCATAGGGGCAAGTGCCTGCTTTTGGCTGCTGGACAGGCACTTGCAGTTGAGCAGGTGAAGGCTGGAGATATGAGCTGACCTGGAATCACTGGGAAGGGCTGCCTGGGAGGGAATGGGAGATAGCTGCCCCCCCCCCCCCAAGGGTTCCTGCTACAGGGGTCAGGCTGAAAGGTCACCTCCAACCCTAAAGAAATTGGAGAGGCTGGGCACATTGAAAGGCTGGGGCTGCAACTATCTTCCCATCACTTCCTAGAGCTGAACATGGGGACCCCAGCCTAGACAGATCCAGGGCTTATCAGGTCCCTGACTTACTTGGCTGAGAGGTCAGTTTCCCCTCAGCCTTGCAATGTGCGATGGGGGGGGGGCGGGCTCCTGAGGTGTTGGGGGTGTGTGTGTGCAGGCTAAGGACTGGATGAAACCCTGTGCAGCTGCTTGTTCCTACCTGTAGGAAAGAATAAGAACAACAGTACAGCCTCCCTTTCTTCAAACCCCACCCCGAGTCCTCTTACAATTTTACATTGTCCCGAGCTCCTTCTGTGCTCTCCTAAGCCAGAGCAGTGAGCACTTCTCAGTGCTAGCCAGCATCCTCCCCACTCCTCCCACCCACCAAGAATCCCATAGAACTGCACTCACTCTCCCCCACCAGCCAGTCATCATAGTGCCCTCTCTAGGGAATTAGCCTCCACTTTAGCATAGCCGAGCTGATGTTGAATCCAGACTTCTGATCCTACTTGATGGAGATTCTGAGAAGCACCAGGCTGTGGAACTGAAGCATCAAGTAAGTGTATGGGGGGTGGGATGCTGTCCAGCCCATCCTTTCTCAGTGGCAGGGGACAAAGGAGGTGCTGAGGTGACCTTCAGCAACCATTCTGTGCATAATGAAAGACCAGCCAACCCCCCATTCGTCCCCCATCTGGGGGGGGTGAGGCTGCCCGATGCACCAGTGCCAGGCTGCAGGGGGAGTGGTGGGCACCATGCACTAGAGAAGAGCGAGGAGCATCAGAGCTAAGCCTGCACTGACACACCTCAAGCCTCCACTGCCCCCCACCCAATCCCCTCTTTCCAGACACAGATGCCCCTCCTTGGGGCAACTAGGGGGTTATGCCAGGACACCATCTGCTCTGTGTGAGGGGATGTGGAAGGAGTAAATGTAGGCTGGGCACCAGGGACCCTCAGTATGCCACTGACCGATGGGCAGGTCCTGGGTCCCAGCACCTTTTTGGGCCAGGTGTTAACTCCAGGCTGGGCCGGGTCAGAAGAGAGCAGGTGAGGGGGTCCATGGCTGCACTGTTGAGAGGGGCGGGGGAGGCACCAGTCTGGGCTGGGTGAGAGCTGGGGGCCACAGCCAGCTGGGCAAGATCTACACACGTTGCAGCTCAAAATACTTGGCTATTGAAAGAATTTTTAAAAATGGCTCTTATCTTTTGGGTTGCCAACCCTTGTGCTAGGCTCTTTATACTGCTGATTGAACGAGGATGTTAAACCACACATCTGCTCTACTACTGGAATATGAGGAAATTTAGGGCAGGGGTCTCAAACTCAAATCACCACAAGCGCTGCATGAAGACTAGCGAGGGGTTGCATAAGGACTAATATGTTAGCCCGAGGGCCATACCACTAAAATCTTTTCATACAATATTGCAAATATCAGTAAAAATAGTGTCATTGCAGGTCAAAGGAAATAGCTTAGGGTCCATGTGTTTGAGACACCTGATTTAGGGAAGGATTAAAGGTTCAGGTGCCCAGCCCCAAGTCAGTAGTTTTTAAACCACAGGTTGGGACACGGGACTGGATTGCAGACACTCAGATACTGGGTCGTGGCACCTCCTCCGGCCACAGCTGAAAGACGGGAATGCCTTGTTCTAAGGTGGAGTTATTGAGTCACAAGTGTGAAAAAATTTTTTCAAATGACTCCTGAGGAAAAACTTTGAAAACCACTGAATTAGGCTTGGCATACCTCAGTTGGGCGCAGCACCAGTTGTTTCCACCATACAGCGCCATAGAGCAAAGGTACCCCAGCCAGGTGCAGTGCAAGTTTTCACCGCCAGAGTGTGCCCTAGGGCAGGTGGACCCTACCAGATGCAGTACCAATGTCTAAACAAGAGAAGGGCCCTATGGTACGTGCATCCCAGCTGGACATATTACCAGCTGTCTCCACCAAAGGGCACATTCTGGTATGTGAACCCCAGCTGGGAATACTACCAAAGGTCTCCACTGGAGGGCACCTGGGAGCAAGCACATCCCATCCAGGAACAGTAATCATAATCACCACCATGCTAGGGCAAAAGGCACCCCCCCCAACCAGGCACAGTATCTGTTGTCTCCACAGGAGGGTGCCCTAGTACTAGCGCATCCTTCCTGGGTGCAGAACCAATTGTCTCCACCAGAGTGCACCCTAGGGCAACTGTACTGCAGCTGGGCACACTGCTAGCTGTCTCCACTGGAAAGCACCTTATGGCAAGGGCATCCCAGCAAGGTATAGTACCAGTTGTCTTCACCAGAGGGCTCCTTCAGGCAGGTGTACCCCAGCAGGGGTGCAGCACCAGTGGAGTCCACCAGAGGGCGCCATAGGGCAAGTGCATTCCCGTTTGGTGCAGTAAGAGTTATGTCCACCAGAGGGTGACCTATGGCTAGAGTGCCCCAGCAGGGTGCAGTAGCAATAGTGTCCACTAGAGGGCACCCTATGGCAAGTGCATCCCAGGCGCACATTACCAGTTATCTGCACTAGAGGGTGCCCTATGGCAAGTGCACCACAGCAGGGTGCAGTACCAGTGGTGTCCACTGGCACACGCCCTAGGGCAAGCATACCCCAGCTGGGCACAGCACCAAGGGTCTACACTAGAGGGTGCCCATGGTAGGTGAATGCCTGCAGGAGTGCAGTACCAATAGCATCCACCAGAGGCCGCTCCTGGGCAAGTGCACCACAGCTGGACACAGCACCAAGGGCCTATTCTAGAGGGTTCGCCATGGCAAGTGTCCACTCCCTTCCATGGGGGTGCAGTACCAATAGTGTCCACCAGGGGATGCCTAGGGCAGCACCATGCTGGGTACAGTGGCAAGGATGTATGCCAGAGGGCACCCTATGGCAAGGGTACCCTCATGGGGGTGCAGTACCAATAGTTTCTACTGTAGGGTGCCATGGGGCAAGCACACCCCAGCACAGTACAGTACCAGTAGTGTCCAGTGGAGGTTGGCCTAGTTCAGTGGTTTCCAAACTTTTTTCCTTTGGAGGAATTTTTTTTTAAAAAATCATTTATTCCCATCATGCAGCAATTATGTCTTTGAGCAATGCATTCTAGTCTTTCAGCAGTGGCAGCAAGTGGCTTTAGGACCAAGTAGTGTGTTCTGAACCAGGAGCTCCCAACCTGTGGTTTGCAGACCTGTGGGGGGGGCCGTAGACATGTTGCAGGGGTCTGTGGACATGCACCCTAGCTGAGGCTGGATTCTGGTGGTGCCACTGCTCCGCGATGGGGGCCAGAACCTGGCAGCGGAGGCACCCCCATACCTGGGGGGAACACATTTTTATCTTAAGATGGGGTCTGCTAACTTGAAAAGCTTTGGGAACCCGTGTTCTGACCCACAATTTGAAAATCAGTGCCCTCAGGCAAGTGCATCCTAGTAGGGTTCAGAATTATCTGCCTCCACCAGAGGGTACCCTACAGTAAAACAACCCCAGCAGGGTGCAGTACCAGTT
>VOCP01072458.1:0-24023 GCA_007922195.1 Podocnemis expansa | reverse complement strand
CACTCATTTAAAATCACTGAATCCTCTGTGCTCTTGTCCATGGCCTTTGACCGCTTTGTTGCAATCTGTAACCCACTGAGATATGCTTCCATCTTAACTCCACCCAGAATAGCCAAGATCGGGTTGGTGTGTCTGCTAAGAGCAGTGGCTCTAACATTCCCACACCCCTTTCTCCTGAAACAGCGTCAATACTGTCAAGCCAAAGTACTCACACATTCCTACTGCCTGAACCCAGATGTCATGAAGATGGCTTGTTCAGATATCAGAGTTAATGTCATCTATGGCTTGTTTGTCGTAATCTCTTCATTGGGGTTAGATTTATTGCTCATCCTCCTATCTTATGTGATTATCTTCAAAACAGTGCTGAGCATCACATCCAATGGGAAGCGCCTCAAGGCCCTGAACACCTGTGTCTCCCACATCTGTGTCATCCTACTTTGCTACATTCCAAGCATTTCCTTGACTGTGATGTACCGATTTGTGAAAAACCCTTCTCCCTTGCTTCAGAATTTACTGGGGAACCTCCATTTGCTAATCCCACCTTTTATGAACCCAATTGTGTATAGTGTGAAAACTGAAGCCATTAGAGAGAGGATAAGAAGAGTGTTTATCAACTGAAGGTGTGGTTCAAGCACTGGTGACACAGGAGATGAACCAGTGATCACCCTCGTCAGGCACTAAGAGATGTCAGTGAACTGAGGGAATAGAAGTGAGGAAAGCAACAACATTAACAAAGAGGCAATGTTTGAATAAAGCCCAGAATATGACTGCTTTGTTATCAGGTATGGAGTTCTATCAATGTAATTTCAGAATTCCTTGTGATGTGGATAAGAAACAGGATTATTTTGTCCCCTTGTCTATGATCGGTCAGTGTCCAGTCTCTGGTTAAAGACCAGAGATGTTGAGGAGCTACAGAGCTGTGGTATTGTCACAGTCTTGGCCCTTCATGGGCACTTTGCCTTTTGTGTGATCCATGACAGTGGCACCAGCTGTCATATGGGCTATTCAAGAGGCAAGATCACCCACAATGCACTTATGTGGTCACTGCTATGTGTGGGATTGAGCCGTGTCATAAACAGGATTAAAATCAAAGACAAAAGAGGAGCTATTCAGGAAGTTCCCAGTTACTGCCTCATGGATAGCTCTGCAAACATTACACCATGCTGTCTCCACACAGAAGAGAATTGCACATGTTAGTAAGGGTTGCATACACATGAGTTCTGATAACAGAGTCAGGCACGATTCCTTCCCTTCTCCTCCAGATGTGTTACTCCAACCATGCAAATAGGTGTAAACAGGCCTCAGCTCCCCAAAAGAGGCCCAGACAGTTCTGAGCCCAAAACAGTCATTCAGTTGCCATCAGAGGGGTTTTGTAGGGGACTCCCCTCCCCCCTTTGAGTGTGGGGAGGGCAAATGGATCAGTCAGTCTCTGCTTCACAGTGTGGCCATTGCAGTTCCTGGGACTTTGGGGGCTGATCAAATGCTAGTAGAGGCAGCGCCAGGGGTGAAAGGAAGATGGTCCTGCGTAAAGAATAGTTTGTACTTTGAATATTCCCTGTTTACTGTTTCTTTAATGGCCTGATACAGGGGCCTTTTAATGCCAGGCAGGGCCATCTCCCCTTACACCCTTCTAACCCAGAGGAACCTTGGGAGTCTGGGCTGACTGCAGCCACCCTCAGAAGATGGACAGCACCACCCAGGGAAGGAAAACTGTCCTTAATGAGTTTGTGGAGGAAAGGGGCTGATATACGTGGAGGTAGGGGTGGGCATCGTGAGTGGAGTCAGGAAAACTGTAGCAAATCTGAACCAATACAGCCTCCAGCACTCAGTTCAGAGGGGTCTCCATTCTGAGGAGGAATGTGAAGTGAAGCCAAGAGAGTCTGTGTTTTGGTGAACAAATAAGACCACATGCACAGGGATCTTGTTTCCCACCTCAAAAGACTGCAAGAAATTCTTTGGAAGGACTGTACAGGAAAGGTCATAATGCCTGGTGGTACCTCAGGCCACAAAGGGGTACATTGGGGTGGTAGCCATCCACAGGGGATTAGCCAAATGTGCTGCGCTCTTGGAAGCTGTAATAGGTGGAGACTGTCTTAGATCCCGGGTTGTTTTAACTTCTACTGAGGCTGATAAGAGCAGACTGGAGAATCAAACCTGTATAACTGGCCTCTTGCTATCTCATCTCTATAGAGCTCAGAAGGGAGCTCTCAGAGAATAGACAATCCAGCTGGTCCGGCTAGAAGGCTGGTCCTGTGGATTTGGGCACTGCTCAGTGACACAAGGTCCAAGGTCTTAAAATAAGTCATAGAAGATTAGGGTTCGGTGGAAGGATCAGCAGGAGGTCATCTAGTTCCCCACCACCCCAAAAATCAGCACCAATTAAATCATCCCAACCTGGGCTTTCTGAAGCTGCAGATTAATAATCACAGACCAGTATGAGACAGAGCCTGGAGTTAAATCAGACTTTTCAAAATCCTTGTTCCCTGCCTCACCTGCAAGACCCTCCCTCCTTTTCCCAACACAGCATGGTAGCAGAACGTCAGGACCTGGAACTTAGGGATCAAAACTCATGTACATTTGTGCTCCTGTTCCATACAACTCTGTGCATTCCTGACAAATGTACAAATATCTCATCTTTTGGTTGTACCCTCTAGTTAAATAATTATCAGCAACTGATGGCTAGGATTTCCATGAAGTAATCTGGCATGTTTTAAATACAATCCTCAATTATCATGCTCACTCTATTGTCATGGGTTCTAAGTTATAAACAATATTTTATTATTTTTCAATATTTGCCAGGATCAGGAATGCGCCTGAGGATGTAAATGACCCAAAGTAGGGCATGATCTTACAGTCACTTAAAGGCAAAAATAAGCACTTGGATCTAATATCTGGCACCTTCAGGAACACAAAAACCATGCATAAGCTAAATGGGCCTGGAGTGGGATGGGATCGAGAAGTTGGCTGTACAAGGATTCCTCGCCCCATATTAATAATAAAACCTATCTCTTATAAAGCATTTTCCATCAGCAGATTGATAAACTGAATAGTAGTGGGTCACCACGACCAGATATGATTCACCCAAGAGTTCTGAAGAAACTGATGTGTGAAATTGCAGAGCCTACTAACAAGGATATGAAAATCTGTTTCTGTACCACCAGTTATAGTCGTATTATTTAGTACACAGTTGTACCACGTGGGTGGGTGTATACATAATGTGACACTTAAAAAAAAAAAAAGAAAAAAAAGAAAAAGAAAAAGATCTGGAGGAGATTCCATCAATCACAAATGGGCTAGCCAAACTTTGTTGCCAGGTAAATGAGTTAAAATTGCATTAAAGAATTACCAGAAAGAAAAAATGCCTACCCGAGTGATGGTTTCATTATTCTATAAAATGGAAAGTCCTGTGATGCCTTAAAGGCTGGTCTTTGCTAAAAACAGTACTGTGCAAGAGAGTCATAAAAAGGGCTGACATAAAAAAAAAAAAGATAGAAAATAGTAACGTAATTGAGGGGAAAGCAGAATGCAAAGACTTACAAAACGATTTCACAAAACAGGTTTCCACTATTGACTCCAATACATCCCTCAGAGCTTCAGTACCTAAACCTCACTGGGGGGAGTAGGAGAACATTTACTACCTAGTACTCCCACATCTACCCAGGTGACAAGGTGCTGGAGTTACTGTGATTCCCACAATCCAGCTGTCACAGGAGGCTGCAGTAAGAAGCCACACATAGCAAAATATCAGGGTGTTGGTCTTTGATTCCTTGAAAGATCTACTCATAGGGTGACCATTATCCCCTCAGCAGAGGACCTGGGCATGTGGAAAAATGTTCATTTTCCTAACACTCTGTAAGACCAGGCAGGACTATATCCCATTTGTGCAGTGGCTCACAGATAGTCAGTGGCAATCACACAGGAGAAGAGAATGATATCCAGATCACTTGAGCTGCAGAGCAGTGCCAAAAGCATAGACTTCTTCTTCAAACTGCCACATGTAATACTTCACCACCAAATCAGCTCTGGAGAGTTAGTGGAGTCTCCATCCTTTTAAGGCCCAGTGTGACAAAGCCCTGACTGAGATGGCTTAATTGTGGTGATTTATTGGTCCGTTTCTCCAGACTCATCTCTCTGAGATACTACTATGAGAGTCAACAATGTACTCACCGCAAAAACCACAGCATGGAGTATGAAAGTGAAGGCTGAAAGTCTCTTGAAAGCTTGTCAAAAAATATTGTTTTCTTCCACAGAAATATTATAATGAAGATGGTAAAAATTACTTTTAGCTAAATTTCAAGAATGGTACCCATGTTAGCCAATATACAGAAAAACACTGCAAATAGTGTAGTGGCTAGCACCTCTGCTTAACATGCAGATGGTTCTGGGTTCAATTCCCCTGGGGTTGGACTTGATGAGGTCCCTTCCAGCCCTATGATTTGATTTGAAGAAAAAAAACAACTACTATAGTCCTGTGGCACCTTAAAGATTAACAAATTTATTTTGGCATAAAATTTTGTGGGCTTCAACGGACTCCATCAGATGCATGAAGTGGGAACTACAGTTGAGAGGTATATATTCACATGCCAGGATGAAGATGTGTTAACAACATCAGTTAAATTAAGCTACATGAAGCAGATTCACACCAGTAACTTGGAAGGTGAGAATGTGTGAACAGGGACACGTATTTTTGAATGTGCTTTTTATAATGTGCTACCAAAATACGTTAGAACATTCAATAAATTAAATAGTCACTGTTCACAACTCTGACCTTCTGATCTACTGGTGTAAACGGGACTGCTCTATCTTAACTGAATTGACTTTGTTCACTGGTCCCTCCTTGATCCTTCCATGTGTATATATACCTCTCAACTATAATTTCCATGTCGTGCATCCAACAAAGTGGGCTGATGTGATGAAGTAAGAAAACCTCTTGGGCTAGTGTGGGATGCCAGGAGCGATGCCCAAAAGTTCTTCTTTTCTGTTCCTGTTCTTTGGTGATGGTATTCTGGTGATGGGATACGGGGGCGTGATAACTATAGGTACCGCTGGGGGGGAAGAGGCTTTAGTATGACCTTACATGGACCCCCTATGGGTGACAGGTTGTGGCTGGTTTAGACCAGGGGCAGCATAGCTGGATGCAGAGGAGAACAAAGGAAGGAGAGGAGGGAAAGAAAGAAGATGGAGGTCAGAGAGGCAGGACCTCCAGGACTCATCCTGGGGGTTTACTGCTAGGCCTCCTGGTTGATTTGAGAGCCAACTGTTCTAGCTGCTGTACAAACTGGATTGCTAATAAACCCTCTGACTTCTACACTGGCTGAGTGTCACTTCTGGTTGGGAACCTTGTGGAGGGAGGAACCCACCCCAAGGAAGACCAGACAGAGCAAGGGTTGGACCCTCTGAGCCTGGATTTGGGAGCTGGCTACAGGTAGTGTGGAGACCCGGGTGCTGGACGGGAGAAGGCTCCACTGTAGCAGAGTCCTGCCTGGCTGTGAACAGGGGGCATCCAAAAGTGCAGTCTGGTCTCCATGACAGTTACAGTCCACAAAACCTAAGGCCCTCAAAATTTGTTAGGTTTCATGGTGTCACAGTACTTGTAACTTTTGTCTACATTTCCCATGAATGAGTTTTCAGCCTACACACAGCTTTTCTTATCATTTGCCTCTTTCATCATCAGAAATTGGACAAATAAAAGACATTACTTCATCCACCTAGTCTCTCTAGTATCCTGGGAGCAATAGGGCTACAAGAAACCTGGAACCAATCTTGATAGCCATGAATTGAATGAAAGTTTGAATCTGTAGTAACTGTATTACAATTAAGATTTAGCATACCAGTTACAGTCCTGTTCTTTAGCACACAGTTGTAACCCCATTCTTTCCCCTCGGATCTTCTTTCCGGGATGATTTCTAAGGTAAAGAGGGATAAAAATGTTTCATGTGTCATCTGGATTTCTTGAGAACTTGAAAAGATTATAGGCCAGGGGTCCTAAAACCCCTGTGACCCATACCAAAAATGGCATGGGGGCCGAAACTGAGTGGCATGCACCACCACTCAGGCTCCCCTGATGGCCCTGCTCCACTCAGGACTGTACAGCTCGGCAGCAAGAGTCGTGTGCTGCTGCCATGATTTCCCATAGGGGAGCACAGCCATCAAGGACAAAGGAGCTGTGGCACGCAAGGCTCCTGACCCCTGCTGGCTCCACCCCAGGTAGGCAGAGCTGGAGGGGAGTGGGGTGGGTCAGCCTCTCTGCTTCTGACTCGGACCCCAAAGCCAGAATCCACCCACTGGCAGGGGTGGAAGCCAGCCTAGCCAGGAGCCCAGAGGCTGCCTGCTGGCAGGTGTGGCCCAAAACTGAAGGCCTAGACCAAGCCCATTTTGTTCCTATCCCCCGCACCTGCTGGCCCCTTCCCATTTTGACCCTGCCCCTTTTAGACCCACCCCCAGCTGGGCTGGCATGGGGGCCGGCAAAGTGTAATGACCCCTTGTTGTAGGCAAAGTTCCCTTGTCCAATCATACATCAACAAATAAATGCCTAGAGAATCATTTGTGTCTGGTAATTTTTCTGTCCTTGGCTTTATAGCTGACATTCTCCTCCGATTCTCTAAACCCTTTACTCAAAGTGGTGCAGGCACTGGGATCAGCATTTACAATGTACATCCCTCCCAATCAATGAAAAAGCTCACTTATTTGAATAAGCACTAAACGAGGAAGTCAGGGTAGATTGCCTCATTTCAAGAACAACAAAGGTGTGAGAAGATCCTGGTGATAAACAAATGGCTCTAGCAGTGGTACTATAAGGCGGCCTTTGTCATGGATGGTCACTGAGAAGCATTAATGTACAGAAGACTGTTATCGTGGGATGCTCTGCAAAGTAGAAGGGAGGGAAACAGACTTCTGGGAGGGAGATTAGCCCAGAGATTGTGTGTTGGAGGGCCAAGCTACAAGGGGATCAGAGAGATTTCTACATGACATTAGCTATCCATGGATAATGGGCCCCCTTTATTCCCAGGCAGAAGGGAAGGGATCTGGAATAATCTGAGGGACATTTTCCAGGTAGAGAACTGTGTGCAAATGTCCTCTTCCACCCAGAACACTGGGTTCTCCAAGGAGGAACATGGGTTCCCTGAGAGAAATAGGACACTGCCTAACTATACTTAATCTATTTGAATGTGTCACATTAAAACTAGGCTTCTTTAGCCTGCAGAAGAGAAGACTGAGGGGGGATTTGACAGCATCCTTCAAGTACCTGAAGGGATGCTCCAAGGAGGATGGAGCTTGGCTGTTCTCAGTAGTAACAGAGGACAGAACAAGGAGCAATGGTTTCAAGCTGCAGCTGGGGAGGTCAAGCCTGAATATTAGGGAAAATTTCCTTACTAGGTGAGTGGTGAAGCATTGGAATTGGCTGCCTAGAGAGGTGGTGGAATCTCCGTCTTTAGAGACGTTTAAGGCCTGGCTGGACAAAACTGTGGCTGGGATAATTTAGTGGGAGTGGTCCTGCTTTTTTTGGCAGGGGTTTGGACTAGATGACCTCATGAGGTCCCTTCCAACCCTATGTTTCTATGATTCTATGATCAAGACTAGAGCTGTAACAGCAGCATCAGTACCTCTTTGCCTCTCTTGGGGGACCCAGTGATTCCTCTAAATTGCATGCACAGAGCTAAGGGCCTGGATCCCAGGAATACAGCCTGTGCACATCATGCATTGCAGTCCAGTTCAGTGGCATCACCACATGTCCCTGTGATTGGGCACCCTGTGGTTTGTCATTGGCACTGAGGTGTTTAATGTTCCCACACACTGAACCAATGAACTGCGGGTCCCAGGTGGCCACATGGTCCCCAAGGACATGGATAAATTTCTTCATAAAGACAGCTACACCTCTGTCTGAAAAGACACTGTCTGCTGCCCACGCTAGCTCTCCATTGACTCCTTGTTTGTTTGGTGCAGACCTTTGCTGTTATTTATTCCCCTGCTCGCAGGAACCAGGTACGTTGGCAGGTTTCTCTAATATTAAATCTTTCGTACACAAAGGGATGTGTAAAGGGAGCCAGATGCTCACATTTTCTGATGTTCTATGCAGTGGCAGCTTACTCTGCTGCACTCTGATTAAGATTTAGGGATGGGGACCAGCAGCAGGCAGCACTAGGTATATGGGGAACCCTCCACTCCATGTGTTCATGATCCATGGGGAATCGTTCCAGCTACACAGCAATCCCAGCTGTAAAGGGAGCTTGCAGTATGAAAACATCTGTGCCTTCAATCAGTATTTTTAAGTAGGTTCCATTTCTAAAGGGACAAGATGATGTGGATCTTAAAAGAGCGCATGGAATATGTTTGAATACTTCCCATGCCACCTCAGGTTTATTTGTTCCTGGAAATTAAATCAGGAAAACCACATTAAAGGTTTTATTCTTTTGCTCACTTGTGAACACAGTAACTCAGCTGTGTGTTTCTTTGTCATAACATACCAGATAAGGCATATGGAATAGCTCTCTATTCTACTGTGTGACGGTCCCAGGAATTCTGCCCTGCAAAATCCCTTCACATTAATGTGGTTACCTGCATCTCTCCGCACTCTGGTCTTTGAGCTCCACATATCAGCCTTGTCCTTTTCCTTCTTGTGGGCTGGAATCCCATCATTTTCCACTCTCAGACTGCCCTGGGCTGCAGCAACACTGTGGGACAACAAGACTAGACCCAGACGTCCAACTTTCATGTGTGAAATGCATTTTAATTTGTATGAAAGCTCTTACATTTTTCAAGGAAATCTACTTTTTGTGCATCCCGATTTTAGGAGAATAAGAAGAGCTGGACTTACAATTTATTTAGACTTGCTGCTTTCACCCTGTGATCTACAGATCACAAAGTATGTGCATGCCATGTGCAGGCCCTGCAATGGATATCACATCTTCACTAGTAACTTTACATGTTTTTTTCAAATGAGAAAAGGTTGAAAACCACCCTACTAGAGAGAATGAGAGCCCAAGGAGTGAATATTGTATATGCTTGTCCCAGTGCCTCTACCTCTCTGGATAAACATATCAGACAGATATCATAAAACCTGAGACAAACCAGTCAACTTCTGAGCCAGATATAAAGATGTTAACTGTTACAAAGCATACCCTGGACTATTGTTTGCTGAGAGGCAATTGGAAGAGGGCCAGGAGTCTAAACATTTGTAAAGTTATCAAGAAAATTATAGGACATACAGACACATATTTTGTTCTCCTCTAAGTTTAAAAACTAAGGAAGAAGTTGTGACCTGGAGCCTGGGAAATAAATAGACCAGCTCATGTTACCAGAGAATGAGTGTGGCCATGCAGGAGGCCAAAGTGATGTGAAGGAGGGGAGGAAAAAAAAGTGGAGGGCAAGAAACGTTGTATGTGTGAAGACAGAATAGTAAAATTACAGTTTTCAGGCACGTTTTAGACCTCAGAGCCTAATGGCATCACTGATATCAAGTTGTTAGTAAGATTCAAGGAGGGACTGGATAATTACATAGGCAACCAGAACAACTAATTACAGAAGTGGGTCAAAAGGGAGTTGGGGGAAGCAGTTCATCTGAATAGGTTATCTCACAATATCTATTTCATGTCTTCCTCTATGTCACACTATATCATCTGGCACTGAATGTGAAACACTGGGTAAATGGACTACAGGTCTTCTCCTTTGTGACAATGCCAATCATCTGTTGGTGGTATATATGAGAACATAATGATGGTCTGACAGGTTCAGAACAATGATCCACCTAGCTTAGTAGCCTGTTCTAACAGTGAGACAGTAACAAATGCCAAACGCTTCCTAGGGACTTAACTGAACAGGTAAAAAGAAATACAAATGCACAATTTTCTTTTTGCTGAATTTCCTTGAGCTCCTGCGAATTACTTGATTTCCACTGAGAACAGAATAATATATTATTTCACATCATGTTTTTATCTGTTATTCTTCTTTTCAGGAAGTACATTACAAAACTCCACTGACTTCCCCAGTTCATTATGTCATTTCTCAATAACACCAAATTGCAACCTTCAGTATTCCTTCTAACGGGGATTCCTGGGCTGGAGAAAATCAATGTCTGGATTTCTATAGCCTTCTGCTTACTATATGTTACTTCAATTGTTGGAAATTCTCTCATTCTGTTCATTATAAAAACAGATCCAGCCTTCCATGAGCCCATGTACATTTTCCTTTCCATGTTGGCTTTCACAGACATTGGAATATCAATATCCACCATGCCAACAACAATGGGCATCTTTTGGTTTAACTCTAGGGAAATAAGCCATGATGCCTGCTTTGCCCAGATGTTCTTCATCCAGTCATTTCAGGTCACTGAATCCTCTGTGCTCTTGTCCATGGCCTTTGACCGCTTTATAGCAATCTGTAACCCCCTGAGATATGCTTCCATCTTAACCCCATCCAGAATTGCCAAGATTGGGTTGGTGTGTCTGCTAAGATCAGTGGCCATAATATTCCCACTCCCCTTTCTCCTGAAACGACACCGGTACTGTCAAGACAACGTCCTCACCCATTCCTACTGCCTGCACCAGGAGGTCATGAAGCTGGCTTGTTCGGATATCAGAGTCAACATCATCTATGGCTTGTTTGCCATAATCTCTTCAATGGGGTTGGATTTATTGCTCATCCTCCTATCCTATGTGATAATCCTCAAAACAGTGCTGAGCATCACATCCCAAGGGAAGCGCCTCAAGGCCTTGAACACCTGCGTTTCCCACGTCTGTGCGGTCATGCTTTTCAGCATTCCAAGCATTTGCCTGGCTATGCTGTACAGATTTGTGAAGAACCCTTCTCCCTTGCTTCAGAATGTTCTTGCCAACATACATTTGCTAGTCCCTCCCCTCATGAACCCAGTCGTGTATTGTGTAAAAACTGAATCCATTAGAGAGAGGATAATTAGGGTGCTCTTTAACTGAATGGTTTGTTCCAACCCTGGTGAAACAAGGGATGAACTACCGATATGCCTTATCAGTTGTTAAGGGGTCACAGTGCACTGGGGGAAGAGAACTGAGGAAAACAACAACATTAAGAAAGAAATAGTGTTTGTGTAGTGTCCAGGAGATTGTTGCATTGTCATCAACTATAGAGCTGTATTTATGTCATTTCAGAATTCCTCCTGATATGGGGAGGGAACATGATTATTTTGTCCCATTGTCCGGCGTCTTTCACTGTGCATTCTCTGGTTAATAATGAGAGGTGACACGAAGCAGCAGAGAAGTGTTTTAGTCACAGTTTTGGCCCTTCCTGACCACACTGGCTTCTGTGTGATCCATCAGAGGGGTTACTCAAGAGGCCAGGTCACCCACATTTATGTAGTCACCCAAGTGCGTGGCCTTGAGTAATGTCAGAAATAGGATCAAAGCCAAAGCTGAAAGAAGATCCACTCCAAGAGTGTGGGTCAGTGGCATGGAATTGTGACTGAGAGTCACCATGGTGCAGGAAGTTATTAAGATTGGATTTGGGACTCTGAGAAAACAGAGGAGTTTTAAAATAAAAGTCATTCTCTGCTCACTCTGTGTTTTGTTCTTTCCCTGATGAAATAAAGTCACCCCATCTGTGAGGAGAATGCCGAGTTTGCTCTTTCTACATTGGAAAAAAAGGAAGGCTTTTGGAGTCAGTCTGCCCTCTTGACCAGGCAGGGGACCCAGACTCCTAGGCTAAGTGGATTGAGCAGAGGGGATGCACCACATGAACACACCAGCTGGCTACACTTCCCCTGGAAACTAGCCAGGGAGCTGTAAAGCCTGTGGAAAGAGCCATGCCTTGACTGCCGGCAGTCACATGGATAGCCTCATCTGCCACAGCAGTATGTTGGAGGTGCAGTTTGCTACTGGTCACATTTCTTCCTCATTTCCCCAAGTGCTTGGAAAGCACATTGGGTGTCAAAGGAGACACCTAGAAAGGATCTGATCCCACCTCATTGCAGTTGTCCCTGTTTGAAACCTGATTCAATGGAGAAGTGGCAAAATTGGCAGGGATGCTTCTATACTTGTAGGACAGCAAAGTGAGAACAGAGGGGAAAATCACGTTGTTTTATGCATCTGACAGATTCTAAGGTAAGAAGGGACTAAAATGATCATCTAGTCTGACCTCCTGCACAATGCAGGCCACAAAACATCACCCACGCTCTCTTCCCATGAATATCTAACCCCACCTCTAACACTTTTTAGCTCATGGCACAGATGAAAGTGTATCACAACCCTACAAGACACACTGGTCCATCCCCTCCAGGCCTAATCCAGCCATCTCTCTAGCTGTCCATGACACACAGTGCTTCACAACCACTCCTCAAACCTATGACTGAGTTATTACAGTCCTCAAATTTTGATTTAAAGACTTCACACTATAGAAAATTCACCAGTAAGTAAGGCACTCTGCATGCTACAGAGGAAGGTGACAAAACAACAGACACCCTAGCCAGTTTCTCCTGGGGGGGGAAATTCATTCCTGATCCCAAATATGTCAGTCAGTTAAACCCTGAGCATTTGAGCAAGTCTCACCAGCCAGATACCCAAGAATAAGTTCTGCGTAATAACTCAAAAAACTTAAAAGGAGGGCTCCAGGGAGGATGGAGCTAGGCTAACCTCTGTGATGGAAGATGACAGAACTAGGAGTAATGGTCTCAGATTGCAGTGGAGGAGGATTACAGTGGATATTAGGAAAAAATATTCTAGCAGGAGGGTGGTGAAGCACAGGAATGGGTTACCTCAAGAGGGGGTAGAATGTCTGTCTTTGGAGGTTTTGAAGCTCTGACTTGACAAAGGCCTGGCTGGGATGATTTAGCTGAGGTTGTTCTTGTTTTCAGCAGGGCGCTGGACTAGATAACTCTTTGGGTCCCTTCTGAAAATAATATTCTTTGATCAAGGAATAAAGATTTTCATTGCTTCCCAAAAATAATTTCCTTTGAAAGGAAGACAGTTAAAACTTGAAATAAAAGTATTTATACCACTAACCAGAAAGATAAGATTTATGAGCAGTTTAAGAATATCAGTAAAATGTCTAGTTTTATGTTGTTCATATTGAAAGCAAAGTAAAGAAAGGTAAAATTTCATTCTGGGCTTCTCATTTTCTCTCTATATTGAATGGGGGGATTTGTCACCAAAGTCACAGTTTGCTTAGGCTGGCAAGACTACTTGGCCCAGGCTGCCCCCCCTCCACCCCCCGCCATTTAGCCTGGTCACAGAATCCCATTGGATGATGTGCCTCACTCTTCCACAGTCTCAACTGTTGTGTCATCTTTCAAAGATGTGCAAATTTGATGGAAATGCTGCCAAGTCTGAATTAGAAAAAGCCTCTGGGACAGGTGAGAAAATGAAGCCCCTGTAACTGGCTCCTTCCTGTCCTCGCTGTTTACAGTGCACGGGCAGCTCTGAGTAGCAGAGAGTCCAGCCAGATCCACTGTTAGCCTGGTCCTGTGGTGTGACATGTGGCACCTCCCACATCCCTGTAAGGTGATCTGGGGATCTTTCCTTTTCACTCTAAAAATGTAACTTCAGTGTGGGTCACGTGAGGGTTGGGGTGTGGGTTTTATCTGCAATGCTTATAGCAGACTCTATTACTCCTGCAACATCATATACATATAAGGATATAAAACATAACCTCAAGTATATTTCACACTGCTCTAAGGGGGCAGACAAACAGACCTAGGGAAGCTATGCATACAAAAACAATTACCTTGGCTCAAAAAGGGAAGATTCACTGCATGATCCTAGAACATGGTACCATATTATATTTTCCAAAGGGGTAGCTGTGTTAGCCTAGATCCTCCAATACACAGCACACCACACAGTTCATTGTCTATATCTTATCCTGAAGATAGAACAGATTTACCCCAATCCCTCAGACAGAGCTTGTGAAATCAAATCAAATCATAGGGCTGGAAGGGACCTCATGAGATCATCAAGTCCAGCCCCCTGCGAATTGAACACAGGACCTTCTGCCTGTTAAGCAGAAGTGTATATCTTTATCAGTGATTCCAGCTGTGGAAGTGAAGAAATTGATTGAAAGAGCCAGGTGGGTACCCCAAAGTCAGCAACAACAGGGCTGTATTCACACAGCACTTTTGCTTCGAAACAACCTCGTTGTTTCAAAACAAAACAAACAAAAAAAAACATGTTCACACGATGCACAGTTGTTTTGAAACAAGGGGAAGCCCTTGTTTTGAAACAACTGTGTTGTTTCTAAACAAGTTAAACCCCACTTGGCGGCGAAACAACCTTGTTTCGGAACTCTTGTTTCGAAATAATGTGTGTGCACCTGTTGTTCCGGAACAAAGTGTTCCGAAACAACATTGGATCCTCAGCAACCTGGCCAGGGAAACCTTAGGACCCCGGCCAGGATGCTGAGGGCTCTCCCTCAGCCCCCGGTGGGGGGGGAGTTGATCTGCTGCGGGCTGGCTCAGCCCGCAGCAGGGGCTACCCCCCGAGACCGCGGCCGGTTGGGGGCACGGGGCTGAGCCGGGGGTGTCTGGGGGGCCAGCCCGGGCTGAGGGTTGAGCCTGGTGCCCCCGACCTGCCCGCGGTGTCGGGGGCCAGCTCTGGACGGGGGGCTAAGCCACCCCGCAGGGGGTCACCCCCCGCCGGTGCCTGCAGCCCCCTTTCTGGGGCTGCAGTGTGAGCCAGCAGTGGCTCACCCCCAGGGGGCTGCAGCCCCCTGCAGCACCTAACGAAATAGCATGTTCACACTGTGAACATGCTATTTCATTTCCCGCTTTTTTCCCTATTTCAAAATGACTTTTTGCTAATTCGCATTGTCATTTCAAAATAAGGCGTTATTTCAAAACAGGTTGTTTCAACACAACTTGTTTCGAAATAACCATGTGTGTGTGAATACAGCCCAGGAGAAGCCCCCACCCCAAATAAAAATAGAATGCTAGTTGTCATCACCTACAACCACCAAGTGAGACCTAAAGGTCTATGTCCACATAAGCAATTTTAGTTCAGACTTGCTACTCTCAATTGAAGAAGTCTGAGGTTACTCAAACTATCCATCAGCTAGTTAGGACTAACCACAACTTTTTAGTTTGAACTCACCATATGTCCTAGCTCAAACTAACTTTTTAGTTCAAATTAGAGCACACAACTAGTTCAGACTAATGGCTTAGTTTGAACATTTTAAGCTTAAATTAGCCATTATTTTGTGTCTTGCATGTGCTCACTTCAAACTAAGCTGGATAGTCCGGAGTAAGGAAAGGGTCTTGCTAGTCCAGACTCAGATTTGACTAGTCCAAACTAAGACATTTCTTAATTTGGATTTCGCAAAGCCTATCGTGGCCATAGGCTGAATTAGTTTGGACTAATCTTGCTTAGGCTGGAGTAATCTAGTATTGTACATGTAGTGGAAAGCACATCATAGAGTACAAGACGATTCCACACTCAAGCCTTGGGAGACAGACCTTGCTTACAGCCAAAACCCTGCCCCCCCGCGCAACCTGTACTCACTAGCAACTACAGACCTAACAAAGCAGCCATTAAATAGACACTTATCCACACAAGAAACCACTCTGCCATCTTCACCCACATCTCTGCACAAAAGACACTATTACAGGACCTAATTAAACCAGCTACTCCATCGAAGGCTCACTCACCTGCTCATCCAGCAATGTGATTTATGTCATCAAGTGCCAAAAATGCCCCTCTGCCTTACATATTGGACAAATAGGACAGTCTCGGCACAAGAGAATAAATAGGCACAAATCTAAAAGAAATCACAACACTCTAAAACCAGTGGGTCAGCTTTTCAATTGTCCTGATCACTCCATTGACAATTTACTAATTGCTGTGCTCAGACAAATGAATAATAGCTGAAGGCTTGAAAGAGAAACTTCAGACCTTGAATTTATTTGCAAATTTAACTGTATTGATTCACATATAAACAGGGATTTTGAATTTTCTTCTCTTTACAACTGGTGATTTGACTTCATCTGCCTCCATATGCTGTTCCCCAGTGAATCTCAACAACTTTTACAGTGTCTTCTGATACCAAGATTTGCACTGCCCTGTATTTATTTTCTCCCATTCTGTACGTTCCTCCATCTCCAAAGTGTTTGACAAAATGGGATATATGGGATTTTCTCACATGAAAGCTCAAGCAATAAATCAATTTATTAGTCCTTAAGTAGCCTGGACTCTGTGCTAGGCTTTTTTTCATCTAAGTTGCCAAAAATGCAGGAAACATGAAGCAGGGGTTTTCCAATGGCTCAGAAGCCAAAGGGAAATGAAAAGGAACCAAAAATTGATACCTATTTTAAAGATGGTTATTTTAAACCTACCCTAACCGATTTGGGTGTGTGACCAATAATTATTGAATGGGGTTGGCAGTTCTGTATATCTGATTGAAATATATATTCTCCAGTTAAGTCACAAGTCATTGGACTCAATCCCAAAATATGCAAAGTGATATTCTCTCATCTGTCTTTTCATAAAAGTTTAGTGTGGACAACTGTGATGTACATTTCTGGCCTTAATGTTATTCCACATGGATGCACAAAGTCTGGGATCCCCAAGATCACTGGCCAGAATTTCTGTCTGCAGTCATGGAAAAGCTTTCTTGACAAGGTGCAAGAGAAAAGGAAATATGTTCTTTGTCACCCATAGAGTTCCTTCAATTTGCATACCTATTATTAGATCTTCCAGTATGTGCGCCTATACTGATACACTCTACTGGGAAATCTTTGACACTTTATAGTCCCTGGGGACACTGAAGAACAGTGCGCTACTTACCAGTAACTGTCCTTCTTCAAGATGGGCTGCTCACATACATTCAGTTACAGGTGTCTATGTGCCACAGCACACGGGAGCTCAGAGAGTCTTTAGCCTTAGCCTGTCAGGTCAGGGCACATGGCCAACGCTCCCACTGGGCCGCAACCACGGCTATATAGGTGACCATGACTCTGATCTTCCCAGTCCCCTATACATTCTCCAGCTCCCTAAGCAGGAATGGTGGGAGGGGCCCAAATGTAATGTGAGCAGCCCATCTCAAAGAAGGACAGTTACTGGTAAGTAACCCGCCGTTCTTCTTTGAGCACTGCTCACATCATTCAGTTACAGGTGACTGCTAGCCATACCTAAGGATGGTGGGAGGAGTTACAGTCTGCCCATGCTGAGTATCTGTTTGCCCATGAGGCATCCTCTCTAGCCTGTTGGGCAATAGTGTAGTGCATCGTGAAAGTATGTACCAATGACCACACAGCTGCCCTGCAGATCTATTGGATCGGGACCTTGGTGAGGAAGGCTGTTGACGACACCTGGGCCCTTGTAAAATGGGCCATAACAGTCCCAGAAAGGAGAGTATTTGACCTTCCATAGCAGTCTTTGATACAGTTTACTATTTAGTTGGAAATGCACTGTGGGTAGACTGGAAGACCTCTTTTGCATTTGGTGACCACCACAAAGAGTTGGGAAGCCTTGTGGAATGGATGCGTGTGCTCAATTTACATTAGGCGTGCTCTCTTCACTTCCAGGGTGTGCCACCTCCTCTGGTTCTCTGTAACCTGAGAATCTGGAAAAATACTGGCAAGCAAATATCCTGATTGAAGTAGAAAGGAGTAATCACCTTAGGGAGGAAGGAGGGTTGGGGTTGCAGTACCACTTTGTTGGGAAAGAACCTCATATACACGGGTTCTGAGGAAAGGGCCTTCAACTCTGTGACCCTTCTAGCGGAGGTGTTTGCTACTATGAAGTCCACCTTCCAGAAGAGGACCAGTAGGGTACGCAAGTCAAAAGGTTCATACAATGGCTCAGTTAGTGCCCGGAGGACCATGTTCAGGTCTCAAGGAGGGATGGGTTCATGAGGTTGTGAGAAAAGCCTTTCAAACTCCTTCAGCAACCTAGTGGAAGCAGGATGAGAAAAAACAGTGGTACCACCTACCTTCTTATGGAGGGCTGAGATCACCACTAGGTGGACTCTCAGTGAGGAAAGAGAAAGACCTTTGTCTCTAAGGTCTAGCAGATCATCAAGAATTAGGTGTAAAGGAGCTAGTGTAGGGTTTACACCTTTACCCCAATCACAGTTGGAAAAACATTGCCATTTGGCTGTATAGATGGACCTTGTGGACGGTCTTCTACTACTGACCAAGACCTTCCTAACCCTGTTCAAGCAGATCCTTTCCTGCTCACTGAGCCAAAGTGTCTCCAGGCTGTCAGGCACAGGTGACCTGGGTTTGTGTGCTACAGGTGCCCCGAGTCCTGTGTCAAGATGTCCGCCCACAGTGGGAGGCAGAGTGGGGTCTCTGTGGACAGGTTTGGTAGGAGTGAGAACCAGAGTTGTCTGGGGCAGTCCAGAGCTATCAATGTCATGTTTGTTATGTCCATGCTGATCTTCAGAAGGATGCAGTGTATCAACGGGATCGGTGGGAAGGCATACATTAGGGGGTCTGACCACCAGAAGAGGACAGAGTCATTGAGTGACCCCTCCTCCTGACCCCTGAGAGAGCAAAATTGTTGACATTTGTGGTTCTGCTGTGTCACAGATCTATTTGGGGTGTTCCCCATTTGTGTATCAGGTGAGACAACAATGTCTTGTGAAGCGATCACTCGCGATTCACTAGGGGCTTCCTGCTGAGCAAGTCCGCTAGCCTGTTGTTCACTCCTGGTGAGTGTGAAGCCACAGGGGTGAAATTGTATTTTAGGGCATATTTCCAGGGTTTGCATGCTTCCTTGCAAAGAGTTGGGGAGCAGACCCCTTCCTGGTTCATATAGAACATGGCTACAGTATTGTCCCTTAGAACGTGGACCAACCTGCCTTGTATCCTGTCCAGGAAGGTCATGCAAGCCAATCTGATGGCCAGTAGTTGCTTTATATTTATGTGAAGACTGTCTGTGGGAGACCAAAGCCCCTGGGTGGAAAGCCATCCCCACCCGAAATATGGGCCCCCCCACACCCCGAGTTTGAGGCATCGGTTATCACAGTCACTGTGGGTGTTAGCGTTTCAAAGGGAATTCCCCCCAAGGCAAACCGGGGGTCCCTCCTAATCTGTAGTGTCCCCAAGATATCTCGAGGAACTGACAGTACCTTGGACAGGGGGTCTCTCCATGGTTAGAACTCCGTTGAAAACCAGACCTGGCGAGGCCTCATTCTCTGGCATGCTGTCTGAATCATGGAGATGGAGGCTGCACATCTGCTGGAGCAGCTGTAGGCAGCAATTGCCTGTGGTCACTTGAGACTCCTGCAGCTCTGTAATGATGGTGCAGATGGACCAAAATCTTGAAGTGGGCAGAGAGGCCCTCCCTTTGCGAGCGTCTAAGAGAGCTCCTTTGAAGTCTTTGTTTTGGGGTGGGCAGAGTTTTGACTTTTCTCGATTTATGCAGAGACCATGTACCCCGACGGTTGTTTTACTGCTCTGACTTGGAGCTCTACCTGAGTTCTTGAAGCCCCGTGTATTAACCAATCATCTAGGTAGGAGTAAATCTTTATGCCCCACTGGCACAAGAATGCTGTCACCGGCGCCATGCACTTTGTGAATACCCTGGGGGCCAGAGAGACCCCCAAGGGGAGCAATGTGAATTGGAAGTGATTCCCCCCCCACCCCCACCCAGTGAACTTTTTGTATCATCTGTGGCAGGGATGTATTTTTATATGAAATTAAGCACCTTTCAGGCCGAAAGCTGAAAACTAATCCCCTGCAGACAGAGATGGAATGATCTGTGACAGGGAAACCATGCAGAATGTGTTTTCCTTCTGTGTTTGTTTAAGGCTCTGAGATCTAGAATGGGTCTGAGGTCCCTGTTGAGTTTCGGGACCAAAAAGTTTCAGGAATAGAACCCTTTTCCCCACTCCCACATTGGGACCCTTTTTATGGCCTCAAGGGAGATGAGCTTCTTGCATTCCATCGCGAGCAGACGATCTAGTACCTGGTTCCCGAGGCTTGGGCAAGGGGGTGGTTTTCTGACCCGAGGTGTTGAATGAAACTGTATGTGATACCCTTCCATGACTGTCTCAAGGACCCACTGGTCAGTTGTGATGTTCTGCCAGTGTTGCACGAAGCAGTGTAGATGGTTGGCAAAGGTTGCGGTCAAGGTTGTGGGTTCACTCCCCTTCGGGTAACCATCAAAAGCGCTGCTTCCTTCCCGTTGAGCGATCAGTACCCTGCTCACACCTGCTTGACTGTGACGTGTGGGACTTCTCATCCTTGCTCGAGTGGGCCTTGTCCTTATACAAATGCAAGAGATGTTGTTGAGGGTAGAGGTAGAACTGAGAAAAGGAACTCTGCATCTGGATTTGCTGCTTTAACTTCTGCAACTGTTGCTGCAAGGAGTGTCGGGCAGCTAGGAGGGGACACATTCCCAGCAATCTAAGAGTGGCTCTTGAGTTCTTCGTGCCATGTAGCTTGGCACCTATGGACCCAGCAAAGAGGTCACGGTCTTCAAATGGCAGGTCTTGAATGATAAGCTGAATCTGTGGAGATAGGCTGGAGCACTGAAGCCAGGTGGAATGGTGTATCATCACAGTGGATGCCACGGTACATGAGGCTGTGTCCGATACGTCCCAAGTAGACGTGAGAGCATCTTTAGAGTCCAATACCCCTTCTTCTACCTTTGTCTTATAGTCTCTGAGGCATCCTGGGGAATAAGGTTGTGAAACCCCCTCCATGGCTCTACAGAGGCTGAAGATGTATCTTACCATAAGAGCCAGATGATTGGAGATATGCAGCTGTAGGGCTGCCATGGTGTAGACATTCCTGCCAAGCACATCAAACTTTTTGCTTCCTTATTCTTAGGAGTAGAGCTCAGCTGGCCCTGTCTCTCTTTCTGGTTGACTGCATCCACCATGAACAATCCCAGGGTAGGTTGTTGGAAGAGGAACACAAACTTGTCCGCGGAGACATGATATTTATGATCCACCACTTTTGACACCAGTGGAATTGAAGATGGGGTCTACCATCACACCCTGGTGATTCTGTATACCTCTTTGTGATGAGGAACAGATACTTTGCCTGGTAGGACATTGTCCCCAACATCAAAGAGGGGTGTTGGTTTCCTCCTGGACCACCACTAGTTCTATATTCAAGTTTTCTGCCATGTCGTGGAGGAAAACCTGTTGGGCACGGGAGTCATCCTTAAATGTGAGAGGCCTTTGGAAGGTGTGCTCATCTGGAGAGGACGGCAAAGGAGCCCAAGATATACTACACTGTGTAGAATCTGGATCAGGCTAATCATCTGAAATGTCTGAGGAGTCTGGGGTCTGAGGAGGAGACACTACCAACTGGTGCCAAAAAGTTGAGCTGTTGTTGGCTGTCATGTCTAGCCATTTGTGTGACTAGCTATTAAAGGAATTTCTGGTCATGGAATGGCACAGGGAAGACTGGCCCCTGCCTGCCTGGGAGGCCTTAGTGGCATGGGAGGAACTGGGCTGTGGTGCCCGTGCCTGGGCTGTTGGGGTCACCATCCTCCTTGGCACAGGTATCGGGGAGCAGTTCTGATGCTTAACTCACCCGTTATCCAGCTTCCAAGACAGTTTTGGGAGAATCGGAGGAATGGGCAGAGGCTGAGGATGATGAGGAAGATAAGCTGGACCTCTGTCTTTTAGAGCCCTGGAAACATGGTACTGAGGTCTCACAGGGTGAGTGCCAAGAGGACAGAGCTTTGGAGCGATCACTGGCACCATTTTGCAATGGCGGGGGAGGGCTCGGTGGTACCAGGCTTGAGGGTGGTGCTGATTCTTGCATTGACTGCTCTCTAGGTGCCAGAGCCAGCAGTCTTTGACCTGGCCTTCTTCACTGGTACCAGAGCCAGGTCTTAGAACAGAGCCTGTGCTGTTGTTGGGGCTCAAGGTGTCGACGATACTGAAGACAGTTCAGCTCCCAGCTCACCGGAGGGGAAACTCAGGGATGGAGATGAACAGTGCTGTAGTGGTACTGAAGCTGACCACGGCTTTGAACTCTTTGCCGGGGGTCGGTGCTGACGCTCCAGCGCAGGAGTTGCTTGGGATGCCAGCGGAGCACTAGTGGCTTGGGGGGGCATAAGAGGCAGGTGTGCAGTGCTCAGCAAGAGTGCATAAGCACTCCTCTCTGTCCTTGCGAGGCCTACATTTAAAGGACTGGCAAATGGAGCAATTTATCGTCTCTTGAGGATCGTCAAGTGGAAAAGCTTTGGAAAATACAGGTTTAAAGCCTGGCATTTTAATTTCACACAAAGGAATGACAGGCACTTGCTTTTGCAAGTTTTGGCTGATCTAAAACGGTACCAGAGGGCAGAAAAGGGAACTGGGAGGGTGAGGGTCACAGTAACCTATATAGCCGCAATTGCGGCACAGAGGGGGTTTTGGCCATGGGCCCTGATCTGATGGGCTAAGGCTAAAGACTCTCCAAGCTACTGTGCTCTGCAGCACGTAGACACCTGTAACTGAATGATGTGAGAAGCGCTCAAAGAAGAACTGATTCTGATCACTCTCATTGTTAGATTCATTTCAGTTCCTGGTATCTGTAATGTCAGCGGAACAATAGCACAACACTCCATTCATGTAAGCTTCCAACAATGGAAACTCAGTGCTTGTATCTTCATTTTCTTCAGAATCCCAAATCTAAAAGCAGCCCATGTCAGGCTGGTTTCCCTTCTGTGCTCATTTTACTTTTTCTCTCCTCACAAACAGTAGGTTTTTGTATCAGTATAGTCGAGAAAAACCATAACAACGAGATTGAAAGAGTGGTTTTGCGGCCGTGTGAGAGAGAGTTGCTCTCACTGGGAACACATAATAGCAACATCGGTGAACTTTGTCCTTGCTGCTCCCCCATCAGACCATCAGGGAAGGGCTGTGCTGTTACGACACCCAGCTCGTGGTGATGAGAGGTCAGGAATTGGGTCCAGTAACACAATTAAGGGAAGCCAATAGCTAAAGCTCTAGATGGGCTGGAAAAGAGAGGATCCTCCCCAACCTCAACAAAGGTTTTGATGCACAGTAAAACTTTTACTTTTAATTGATTTTTTAGTAGATTTCTTATAAAAATGATCCTTAATAATTGACTATCTTCTGTCATGTGACTTCCCATTTGCAGCTGTCTGAACCCACAGGAGAACTTGGAGGCTTTTCAGCTCCCTTTTTTCCTAACATATATGATTCTTGCAATGACTGAGTCTATGGCTACTCCTTAGACTTGGAAAGGTCTAAATGTCCTCCCCAGTCAGTGCCTCAC
Organism: Podocnemis expansa; assembly: GCA_007922195.1. NCBI lineage: Eukaryota > Metazoa > Chordata > Testudines > Podocnemididae > Podocnemis > Podocnemis expansa. Next base: position 883 of record VOCP01072458.1, on the reverse strand, counting down.
CAACTACTCTAACCTGCCCTCCCATCTGCTTACAGCATAAACCCATCCCCTGCCGTGGCCCCTAGAGCAGGTTCTGTGGGCAGTGCCTACTGTGACAGGCCCTTGGAGCACATCTCAAACCTGTGCCCCTGGGGTCCCGGAGAGGTCTGTAGAACAACAGTGGAGGCTCAGAGAGTGTCTGTGGGAGGGCCAAGCTATAAGGGGATCAGAGAGATCTCAGTGTGACTGTGGGGAACCATGGAGGCTGGGTCCTGCTTTATTCCCCAGGCAGAAGGGAAGGGATTTGGAATAATCTGAGAGAAAGTTTCATTGTACAGAGCTGTGTTCAGATGTATTCTTCCAGCCAGAAACCTGGGTTCTGCAAGCAAGAATGGGGACTCCCAGAGAGAAATCTGACACTACCTAACTATGCTTAATCTATTTTTAATGTATCACATGAAGACTAAAGCTGTAAAAGCAGAATTGGTACCTCTCAGCCTCACTTTTGGGACCCTACATTGCTTCAAGGTGCACACAGAGCTAAGGGCCTGGATCCCGGGAATAGAGTCTGTGCACAACTTATATTGCAATCCTGTTAGATGGCATCACCACATGTCCCTCTCATTGGGCATCCTCCAGTTTGTCATTGGCACTGATGGGGTTAAAGCTCACATGCACCAAACCAATCAGCTGAGGGCCCCAGTTGGAGAAGTGGCCCCAAGGAAATGCAAAAACACTCTTCATAAGGACAGCTGCACCCTTGTCTGAGGAGACACTGCCTGCTGCCCATACAAGATCTCTGCTGACTCCTTGTCTGTTTGGGTGCAGACCTCTGTTGGCAGCTGCTCCCCTTCTCACAGGAACCAGGTGTGTTGGCATGTTTCTCTGACTTTAAATCTCTCAA
>VOCP01072443.1:0-17169 GCA_007922195.1 Podocnemis expansa | reverse complement strand
TTCATCATCAGAAATTGGACAAATAAAAGACATTACTTCATCCACCTAGTCTCTCTAGTATCCTGGGAGCAATAGGGCTACAAGAAACCTGGAACCAATCTTGATAGCCATGAATTGAATGAAAGTTTGAATCTGTAGTAACTGTATTACAATTAAGATTTAGCATACCAGTTACAGTCCTGTTCTTTAGCACACAGTTGTAACCCCATTCTTTCCCCTCGGATCTTCTTTCCGGGATGATTTCTAAGGTAAAGAGGGATAAAAATGTTTCATGTGTCATCTGGATTTCTTGAGAACTTGAAAAGATTATAGGCCAGGGGTCCTAAAACCCCTGTGACCCATACCAAAAATGGCATGGGGGCCGAAACTGAGTGGCATGCACCACCACTCAGGCTCCCCTGATGGCCCTGCTCCACTCAGGACTGTACAGCTCGGCAGCAAGAGTCGTGTGCTGCTGCCATGATTTCCCATAGGGGAGCACAGCCATCAAGGACAAAGGAGCTGTGGCACGCAAGGCTCCTGACCCCTGCTGGCTCCACCCCAGGTAGGCAGAGCTGGAGGGGAGTGGGGTGGGTCAGCCTCTCTGCTTCTGACTCGGACCCCAAAGCCAGAATCCACCCACTGGCAGGGGTGGAAGCCAGCCTAGCCAGGAGCCCAGAGGCTGCCTGCTGGCAGGTGTGGCCCAAAACTGAAGGCCTAGACCAAGCCCATTTTGTTCCTATCCCCCGCACCTGCTGGCCCCTTCCCATTTTGACCCTGCCCCTTTTAGACCCACCCCCAGCTGGGCTGGCATGGGGGCCGGCAAAGTGTAATGACCCCTTGTTGTAGGCAAAGTTCCCTTGTCCAATCATACATCAACAAATAAATGCCTAGAGAATCATTTGTGTCTGGTAATTTTTCTGTCCTTGGCTTTATAGCTGACATTCTCCTCCGATTCTCTAAACCCTTTACTCAAAGTGGTGCAGGCACTGGGATCAGCATTTACAATGTACATCCCTCCCAATCAATGAAAAAGCTCACTTATTTGAATAAGCACTAAACGAGGAAGTCAGGGTAGATTGCCTCATTTCAAGAACAACAAAGGTGTGAGAAGATCCTGGTGATAAACAAATGGCTCTAGCAGTGGTACTATAAGGCGGCCTTTGTCATGGATGGTCACTGAGAAGCATTAATGTACAGAAGACTGTTATCGTGGGATGCTCTGCAAAGTAGAAGGGAGGGAAACAGACTTCTGGGAGGGAGATTAGCCCAGAGATTGTGTGTTGGAGGGCCAAGCTACAAGGGGATCAGAGAGATTTCTACATGACATTAGCTATCCATGGATAATGGGCCCCCTTTATTCCCAGGCAGAAGGGAAGGGATCTGGAATAATCTGAGGGACATTTTCCAGGTAGAGAACTGTGTGCAAATGTCCTCTTCCACCCAGAACACTGGGTTCTCCAAGGAGGAACATGGGTTCCCTGAGAGAAATAGGACACTGCCTAACTATACTTAATCTATTTGAATGTGTCACATTAAAACTAGGCTTCTTTAGCCTGCAGAAGAGAAGACTGAGGGGGGATTTGACAGCATCCTTCAAGTACCTGAAGGGATGCTCCAAGGAGGATGGAGCTTGGCTGTTCTCAGTAGTAACAGAGGACAGAACAAGGAGCAATGGTTTCAAGCTGCAGCTGGGGAGGTCAAGCCTGAATATTAGGGAAAATTTCCTTACTAGGTGAGTGGTGAAGCATTGGAATTGGCTGCCTAGAGAGGTGGTGGAATCTCCGTCTTTAGAGACGTTTAAGGCCTGGCTGGACAAAACTGTGGCTGGGATAATTTAGTGGGAGTGGTCCTGCTTTTTTTGGCAGGGGTTTGGACTAGATGACCTCATGAGGTCCCTTCCAACCCTATGTTTCTATGATTCTATGATCAAGACTAGAGCTGTAACAGCAGCATCAGTACCTCTTTGCCTCTCTTGGGGGACCCAGTGATTCCTCTAAATTGCATGCACAGAGCTAAGGGCCTGGATCCCAGGAATACAGCCTGTGCACATCATGCATTGCAGTCCAGTTCAGTGGCATCACCACATGTCCCTGTGATTGGGCACCCTGTGGTTTGTCATTGGCACTGAGGTGTTTAATGTTCCCACACACTGAACCAATGAACTGCGGGTCCCAGGTGGCCACATGGTCCCCAAGGACATGGATAAATTTCTTCATAAAGACAGCTACACCTCTGTCTGAAAAGACACTGTCTGCTGCCCACGCTAGCTCTCCATTGACTCCTTGTTTGTTTGGTGCAGACCTTTGCTGTTATTTATTCCCCTGCTCGCAGGAACCAGGTACGTTGGCAGGTTTCTCTAATATTAAATCTTTCGTACACAAAGGGATGTGTAAAGGGAGCCAGATGCTCACATTTTCTGATGTTCTATGCAGTGGCAGCTTACTCTGCTGCACTCTGATTAAGATTTAGGGATGGGGACCAGCAGCAGGCAGCACTAGGTATATGGGGAACCCTCCACTCCATGTGTTCATGATCCATGGGGAATCGTTCCAGCTACACAGCAATCCCAGCTGTAAAGGGAGCTTGCAGTATGAAAACATCTGTGCCTTCAATCAGTATTTTTAAGTAGGTTCCATTTCTAAAGGGACAAGATGATGTGGATCTTAAAAGAGCGCATGGAATATGTTTGAATACTTCCCATGCCACCTCAGGTTTATTTGTTCCTGGAAATTAAATCAGGAAAACCACATTAAAGGTTTTATTCTTTTGCTCACTTGTGAACACAGTAACTCAGCTGTGTGTTTCTTTGTCATAACATACCAGATAAGGCATATGGAATAGCTCTCTATTCTACTGTGTGACGGTCCCAGGAATTCTGCCCTGCAAAATCCCTTCACATTAATGTGGTTACCTGCATCTCTCCGCACTCTGGTCTTTGAGCTCCACATATCAGCCTTGTCCTTTTCCTTCTTGTGGGCTGGAATCCCATCATTTTCCACTCTCAGACTGCCCTGGGCTGCAGCAACACTGTGGGACAACAAGACTAGACCCAGACGTCCAACTTTCATGTGTGAAATGCATTTTAATTTGTATGAAAGCTCTTACATTTTTCAAGGAAATCTACTTTTTGTGCATCCCGATTTTAGGAGAATAAGAAGAGCTGGACTTACAATTTATTTAGACTTGCTGCTTTCACCCTGTGATCTACAGATCACAAAGTATGTGCATGCCATGTGCAGGCCCTGCAATGGATATCACATCTTCACTAGTAACTTTACATGTTTTTTTCAAATGAGAAAAGGTTGAAAACCACCCTACTAGAGAGAATGAGAGCCCAAGGAGTGAATATTGTATATGCTTGTCCCAGTGCCTCTACCTCTCTGGATAAACATATCAGACAGATATCATAAAACCTGAGACAAACCAGTCAACTTCTGAGCCAGATATAAAGATGTTAACTGTTACAAAGCATACCCTGGACTATTGTTTGCTGAGAGGCAATTGGAAGAGGGCCAGGAGTCTAAACATTTGTAAAGTTATCAAGAAAATTATAGGACATACAGACACATATTTTGTTCTCCTCTAAGTTTAAAAACTAAGGAAGAAGTTGTGACCTGGAGCCTGGGAAATAAATAGACCAGCTCATGTTACCAGAGAATGAGTGTGGCCATGCAGGAGGCCAAAGTGATGTGAAGGAGGGGAGGAAAAAAAAGTGGAGGGCAAGAAACGTTGTATGTGTGAAGACAGAATAGTAAAATTACAGTTTTCAGGCACGTTTTAGACCTCAGAGCCTAATGGCATCACTGATATCAAGTTGTTAGTAAGATTCAAGGAGGGACTGGATAATTACATAGGCAACCAGAACAACTAATTACAGAAGTGGGTCAAAAGGGAGTTGGGGGAAGCAGTTCATCTGAATAGGTTATCTCACAATATCTATTTCATGTCTTCCTCTATGTCACACTATATCATCTGGCACTGAATGTGAAACACTGGGTAAATGGACTACAGGTCTTCTCCTTTGTGACAATGCCAATCATCTGTTGGTGGTATATATGAGAACATAATGATGGTCTGACAGGTTCAGAACAATGATCCACCTAGCTTAGTAGCCTGTTCTAACAGTGAGACAGTAACAAATGCCAAACGCTTCCTAGGGACTTAACTGAACAGGTAAAAAGAAATACAAATGCACAATTTTCTTTTTGCTGAATTTCCTTGAGCTCCTGCGAATTACTTGATTTCCACTGAGAACAGAATAATATATTATTTCACATCATGTTTTTATCTGTTATTCTTCTTTTCAGGAAGTACATTACAAAACTCCACTGACTTCCCCAGTTCATTATGTCATTTCTCAATAACACCAAATTGCAACCTTCAGTATTCCTTCTAACGGGGATTCCTGGGCTGGAGAAAATCAATGTCTGGATTTCTATAGCCTTCTGTTTACTATATGTTACTTCAATTGTTGGAAATTCTCTCATTCTGTTCATTATAAAAACAGATCCAGCCTTCCATGAGCCCATGTACATTTTCCTTTCCATGTTGGCTTTCACAGACATTGGAATATCAATATCCACCATGCCAACAACAATGGGCATCTTTTGGTTTAACTCTAGGGAAATAAGCCATGATGCCTGCTTTGCCCAGATGTTCTTCATCCAGTCATTTCAGGTCACTGAATCCTCTGTGCTCTTGTCCATGGCCTTTGACCGCTTTATAGCAATCTGTAACCCCCTGAGATATGCTTCCATCTTAACCCCATCCAGAATTGCCAAGATTGGGTTGGTGTGTCTGCTAAGATCAGTGGCCATAATATTCCCACTCCCCTTTCTCCTGAAACGACACCGGTACTGTCAAGACAACGTCCTCACCCATTCCTACTGCCTGCACCAGGAGGTCATGAAGCTGGCTTGTTCAGATATCAGAATCAACATCATCTATGGCTTCTTTGCCATAATCTCTTCAATGGGGTTGGATTTATTGCTCATCCTCCTATCCTATGTGATAATCCTCAAAACAGTGCTGAGCATCACATCCCAAGGGAAGCGCCTCAAGGCCCTGAACACCTGTGTCTCCCACGTCTGTGTGGTCATGCTTTTCAGCATTCCAAGCATTTGCCTGGCTGTTCTGTACAGATTTGTGAAGAACCCTTCTCCCTTGCTTCAGAATGTTCTTGCCAACATGCATTTGCTAGTCCCTCCCCTCATGAACCCAGTCGTGTATTGTGTAAAAACTGAATCCATTAGAGAGAGGATAATTAGGGTGCTCTTTAACTGAATGGTTTGTTCCAACCCTGGTGAAACAAGGGATGAACTACCGATATGCCTTATCAGTTGTTAAGGGGTCACAGTGCACTGGGGGAAGAGAACTGAGGAAAACAACAACATTAAGAAAGAAATAGTGTTTGTGTAGTGTCCAGGAGATTGTTGCATTGTCATCAACTATAGAGCTGTATTTATGTCATTTCAGAATTCCTCCTGATATGGGGAGGGAACATGATTATTTTGTCCCATTGTCCGGCGTCTTTCACTGTGCATTCTCTGGTTAATAATGAGAGGTGACACGAAGCAGCAGAGAAGTGTTTTAGTCACAGTTTTGGCCCTTCCTGACCACACTGGCTTCTGTGTGATCCATCAGAGGGGTTACTCAAGAGGCCAGGTCACCCACATTTATGTAGTCACCCAAGTGCGTGGCCTTGAGTAATGTCAGAAATAGGATCAAAGCCAAAGCTGAAAGAAGATCCACTCCAAGAGTGTGGGTCAGTGGCATGGAATTGTGACTGAGAGTCACCATGGTGCAGGAAGTTATTAAGATTGGATTTGGGACTCTGAGAAAACAGAGGAGTTTTAAAATAAAAGTCATTCTCTGCTCACTCTGTGTTTTGTTCTTTCCCTGATGAAATAAAGTCACCCCATCTGTGAGGAGAATGCCGAGTTTGCTCTTTCTACATTGGAAAAAAAGGAAGGCTTTTGGAGTCAGTCTGCCCTCTTGACCAGGCAGGGGACCCAGACTCCTAGGCTAAGTGGATTGAGCAGAGGGGATGCACCACATGAACACACCAGCTGGCTACACTTCCCCTGGAAACTAGCCAGGGAGCTGTAAAGCCTGTGGAAAGAGCCATGCCTTGACTGCCGGCAGTCACATGGATAGCCTCATCTGCCACAGCAGTATGTTGGAGGTGCAGTTTGCTACTGGTCACATTTCTTCCTCATTTCCCCAAGTGCTTGGAAAGCACATTGGGTGTCAAAGGAGACACCTAGAAAGGATCTGATCCCACCTCATTGCAGTTGTCCCTGTTTGAAACCTGATTCAATGGAGAAGTGGCAAAATTGGCAGGGATGCTTCTATACTTGTAGGACAGCAAAGTGAGAACAGAGGGGAAAATCACGTTGTTTTATGCATCTGACAGATTCTAAGGTAAGAAGGGACTAAAATGATCATCTAGTCTGACCTCCTGCACAATGCAGGCCACAAAACATCACCCACGCTCTCTTCCCATGAATATCTAACCCCACCTCTAACACTTTTTAGCTCATGGCACAGATGAAAGTGTATCACAACCCTACAAGACACACTGGTCCATCCCCTCCAGGCCTAATCCAGCCATCTCTCTAGCTGTCCATGACACACAGTGCTTCACAACCACTCCTCAAACCTATGACTGAGTTATTACAGTCCTCAAATTTTGATTTAAAGACTTCACACTATAGAAAATTCACCAGTAAGTAAGGCACTCTGCATGCTACAGAGGAAGGTGACAAAACAACAGACACCCTAGCCAGTTTCTCCTGGGGGGGGGAAATTCATTCCTGATCCCAAATATGTCAGTCAGTTAAACCCTGAGCATTTGAGCAAGTCTCACCAGCCAGATACCCAAGAATAAGTTCTGCGTAATAACTCAAAAAACTTAAAAGGAGGGCTCCAGGGAGGATGGAGCTAGGCTAACCTCTGTGATGGAAGATGACAGAACTAGGAGTAATGGTCTCAGATTGCAGTGGAGGAGGATTACAGTGGATATTAGGAAAAAATATTCTAGCAGGAGGGTGGTGAAGCACAGGAATGGGTTACCTCAAGAGGGGGTAGAATGTCTGTCTTTGGAGGTTTTGAAGCTCTGACTTGACAAAGGCCTGGCTGGGATGATTTAGCTGAGGTTGTTCTTGTTTTCAGCAGGGCGCTGGACTAGATAACTCTTTGGGTCCCTTCTGAAAATAATATTCTTTGATCAAGGAATAAAGATTTTCATTGCTTCCCAAAAATAATTTCCTTTGAAAGGAAGACAGTTAAAACTTGAAATAAAAGTATTTATACCACTAACCAGAAAGATAAGATTTATGAGCAGTTTAAGAATATCAGTAAAATGTCTAGTTTTATGTTGTTCATATTGAAAGCAAAGTAAAGAAAGGTAAAATTTCATTCTGGGCTTCTCATTTTCTCTCTATATTGAATGGGGGGATTTGTCACCAAAGTCACAGTTTGCTTAGGCTGGCAAGACTACTTGGCCCAGGCTGCCCCCCCTCCACCCCCCGCCATTTAGCCTGGTCACAGAATCCCATTGGATGATGTGCCTCACTCTTCCACAGTCTCAACTGTTGTGTCATCTTTCAAAGATGTGCAAATTTGATGGAAATGCTGCCAAGTCTGAATTAGAAAAAGCCTCTGGGACAGGTGAGAAAATGAAGCCCCTGTAACTGGCTCCTTCCTGTCCTCGCTGTTTACAGTGCACGGGCAGCTCTGAGTAGCAGAGAGTCCAGCCAGATCCACTGTTAGCCTGGTCCTGTGGTGTGACATGTGGCACCTCCCACATCCCTGTAAGGTGATCTGGGGATCTTTCCTTTTCACTCTAAAAATGTAACTTCAGTGTGGGTCATGTGAGGGTTGGGGTGTGGGTTTTATCTGCAATGCTTATAGCAGACTCTATTACTCCTGCAACATCATATACATATAAGGATATAAAACATAACCTCAAGTATATTTCACACTGCTCTAAGGGGGCAGACAAACAGACCTAGGGAAGCTATGTATACAAAAACAATTACCTTGGCTCAAAAAGGGAAGATTCACTGCATGATCCTAGAACATGGTACCATATTATATTTTCCAAAGGGGTAGCTGTGTTAGCCTAGATCCTCCAATACACAGCACACCACACAGTTCATTGTCTATATCTTATCCTGAAGATAGAACAGATTTACCCCAATCCCTCAGACAGAGCTTGTGAAATCAAATCAAATCATAGGGCTGGAAGGGACCTCATGAGATCATCAAGTCCAGCCCCCTGCGAATTGAACACAGGACCTTCTGCCTGTTAAGCAGAAGTGTATATCTTTATCAGTGATTCCAGCTGTGGAAGTGAAGAAATTGATTGAAAGAGCCAGGTGGGTACCCCAAAGTCAGCAACAACAGGGCTGTATTCACACAGCACTTTTGCTTCGAAACAACCTCGTTGTTTCAAAACAAAACAAACAAAAAAAAACATGTTCACACGATGCACAGTTGTTTTGAAACAAGGGGAAGCCCTTGTTTTGAAACAACTGTGTTGTTTCTAAACAAGTTAAACCCCACTTGGCGGCGAAACAACCTTGTTTCGGAACTCTTGTTTCGAAATAATGTGTGTGCACCTGTTGTTCCGGAACAAAGTGTTCCGAAACAACATTGGATCCTCAGCAACCTGGCCAGGGAAACCTTAGGACCCCGGCCAGGATGCTGAGGGCTCTCCCTCAGCCCCCGGTGGGGGGGGAGTTGATCTGCTGCGGGCTGGCTCAGCCCGCAGCAGGGGCTACCCCCCGAGACCGCGGCCGGTTGGGGGCACGGGGCTGAGCCGGGGGTGTCTGGGGGGCCAGCCCGGGCTGAGGGTTGAGCCTGGTGCCCCCGACCTGCCCGCGGTGTCGGGGGCCAGCTCTGGACGGGGGGCTAAGCCACCCCGCAGGGGGTCACCCCCCGCCGGTGCCTGCAGCCCCCTTTCTGGGGCTGCAGTGTGAGCCAGCAGTGGCTCACCCCCAGGGGGCTGCAGCCCCCTGCAGCACCTAACGAAATAGCATGTTCACACTGTGAACATGCTATTTCATTTCCCGCTTTTTTCCCTATTTCAAAATGACTTTTTGCTAATTCGCATTGTCATTTCAAAATAAGGCGTTATTTCAAAACAGGTTGTTTCAACACAACTTGTTTCGAAATAACCATGTGTGTGTGAATACAGCCCAGGAGAAGCCCCCACCCCAAATAAAAATAGAATGCTAGTTGTCATCACCTACAACCACCAAGTGAGACCTAAAGGTCTATGTCCACATAAGCAATTTTAGTTCAGACTTGCTACTCTCAATTGAAGAAGTCTGAGGTTACTCAAACTATCCATCAGCTAGTTAGGACTAACCACAACTTTTTAGTTTGAACTCACCATATGTCCTAGCTCAAACTAACTTTTTAGTTCAAATTAGAGCACACAACTAGTTCAGACTAATGGCTTAGTTTGAACATTTTAAGCTTAAATTAGCCATTATTTTGTGTCTTGCATGTGCTCACTTCAAACTAAGCTGGATAGTCCGGAGTAAGGAAAGGGTCTTGCTAGTCCAGACTCAGATTTGACTAGTCCAAACTAAGACATTTCTTAATTTGGATTTCGCAAAGCCTATCGTGGCCATAGGCTGAATTAGTTTGGACTAATCTTGCTTAGGCTGGAGTAATCTAGTATTGTACATGTAGTGGAAAGCACATCATAGAGTACAAGACGATTCCACACTCAAGCCTTGGGAGACAGACCTTGCTTACAGCCAAAACCCTGCCCCCCCGCGCAACCTGTACTCACTAGCAACTACAGACCTAACAAAGCAGCCATTAAATAGACACTTATCCACACAAGAAACCACTCTGCCATCTTCACCCACATCTCTGCACAAAAGACACTATTACAGGACCTAATTAAACCAGCTACTCCATCGAAGGCTCACTCACCTGCTCATCCAGCAATGTGATTTATGTCATCAAGTGCCAAAAATGCCCCTCTGCCTTACATATTGGACAAATAGGACAGTCTCGGCACAAGAGAATAAATAGGCACAAATCTAAAAGAAATCACAACACTCTAAAACCAGTGGGTCAGCTTTTCAATTGTCCTGATCACTCCATTGACAATTTACTAATTGCTGTGCTCAGACAAATGAATAATAGCTGAAGGCTTGAAAGAGAAACTTCAGACCTTGAATTTATTTGCAAATTTAACTGTATTGATTCACATATAAACAGGGATTTTGAATTTTCTTCTCTTTACAACTGGTGATTTGACTTCATCTGCCTCCATATGCTGTTCCCCAGTGAATCTCAACAACTTTTACAGTGTCTTCTGATACCAAGATTTGCACTGCCCTGTATTTATTTTCTCCCATTCTGTACGTTCCTCCATCTCCAAAGTGTTTGACAAAATGGGATATATGGGATTTTCTCACATGAAAGCTCAAGCAATAAATCAATTTATTAGTCCTTAAGTAGCCTGGACTCTGTGCTAGGCTTTTTTTCATCTAAGTTGCCAAAAATGCAGGAAACATGAAGCAGGGGTTTTCCAATGGCTCAGAAGCCAAAGGGAAATGAAAAGGAACCAAAAATTGATACCTATTTTAAAGATGGTTATTTTAAACCTACCCTAACCGATTTGGGTGTGTGACCAATAATTATTGAATGGGGTTGGCAGTTCTGTATATCTGATTGAAATATATATTCTCCAGTTAAGTCACAAGTCATTGGACTCAATCCCAAAATATGCAAAGTGATATTCTCTCATCTGTCTTTTCATAAAAGTTTAGTGTGGACAACTGTGATGTACATTTCTGGCCTTAATGTTATTCCACATGGATGCACAAAGTCTGGGATCCCCAAGATCACTGGCCAGAATTTCTGTCTGCAGTCATGGAAAAGCTTTCTTGACAAGGTGCAAGAGAAAAGGAAATATGTTCTTTGTCACCCATAGAGTTCCTTCAATTTGCATACCTATTATTAGATCTTCCAGTATGTGCGCCTATACTGATACACTCTACTGGGAAATCTTTGACACTTTATAGTCCCTGGGGACACTGAAGAACAGTGCGCTACTTACCAGTAACTGTCCTTCTTCAAGATGGGCTGCTCACATACATTCAGTTACAGGTGTCTATGTGCCACAGCACACGGGAGCTCAGAGAGTCTTTAGCCTTAGCCTGTCAGGTCAGGGCACATGGCCAACGCTCCCACTGGGCCGCAACCACGGCTATATAGGTGACCATGACTCTGATCTTCCCAGTCCCCTATACATTCTCCAGCTCCCTAAGCAGGAATGGTGGGAGGGGCCCAAATGTAATGTGAGCAGCCCATCTCAAAGAAGGACAGTTACTGGTAAGTAACCCGCCGTTCTTCTTTGAGCACTGCTCACATCATTCAGTTACAGGTGACTGCTAGCCATACCTAAGGATGGTGGGAGGAGTTACAGTCTGCCCATGCTGAGTATCTGTTTGCCCATGAGGCATCCTCTCTAGCCTGTTGGGCAATAGTGTAGTGCATCGTGAAAGTATGTACCAATGACCACACAGCTGCCCTGCAGATCTATTGGATCGGGACCTTGGTGAGGAAGGCTGTTGACGACACCTGGGCCCTTGTAAAATGGGCCATAACAGTCCCAGAAAGGAGAGTATTTGACCTTCCATAGCAGTCTTTGATACAGTTTACTATTTAGTTGGAAATGCACTGTGGGTAGACTGGAAGACCTCTTTTGCATTTGGTGACCACCACAAAGAGTTGGGAAGCCTTGTGGAATGGATGCGTGTGCTCAATTTACATTAGGCGTGCTCTCTTCACTTCCAGGGTGTGCCACCTCCTCTGGTTCTCTGTAACCTGAGGATCTGGAAAAATACTGGCAAGCAAATATCCTGATTGAAGTAGAAAGGAGTAATCACCTTAGGGAGGAAGGAGGGTTGGGGTTGCAGTACCACTTTGTTGGGAAAGAACCTCATATACACGGGTTCTGAGGAAAGGGCCTTCAACTCTGTGACCCTTCTAGCGGAGGTGTTTGCTACTATGAAGTCCACCTTCCAGAAGAGGACCAGTAGGGTACGCAAGTCAAAAGGTTCATACAATGGCTCAGTTAGTGCCCGGAGGACCATGTTCAGGTCTCAAGGAGGGATGGGTTCATGAGGTTGTGAGAAAAGCCTTTCAAACTCCTTCAGCAACCTAGTGGAAGCAGGATGAGAAAAAACAGTGGTACCACCTACCTTCTTATGGAGGGCTGAGATCACCACTAGGTGGACTCTCAGTGAGGAAAGAGAAAGACCTTTGTCTCTAAGGTCTAGCAGATCATCAAGAATTAGGTGTAAAGGAGCTAGTGTAGGGTTTACACCTTTACCCCAATCACAGTTGGAAAAACATTGCCATTTGGCTGTATAGATGGACCTTGTGGACGGTCTTCTACTACTGACCAAGACCTTCCTAACCCTGTTCAAGCAGATCCTTTCCTGCTCACTGAGCCAAAGTGTCTCCAGGCTGTCAGGCACAGGTGACCTGGGTTTGTGTGCTACAGGTGCCCCGAGTCCTGTGTCAAGATGTCCGCCCACAGTGGGAGGCAGAGTGGGGTCTCTGTGGACAGGTTTGGTAGGAGTGAGAACCAGAGTTGTCTGGGGCAGTCCAGAGCTATCAATGTCATGTTTGTTATGTCCATGCTGATCTTCAGAAGGATGCAGTGTATCAACGGGATCGGTGGGAAGGCATACATTAGGGGGTCTGACCACCAGAAGAGGACAGAGTCATTGAGTGACCCCTCCTCCTGACCCCTGAGAGAGCAAAATTGTTGACATTTGTGGTTCTGCTGTGTCACAGATCTATTTGGGGTGTTCCCCATTTGTGTATCAGGTGAGACAACAATGTCTTGTGAAGCGATCACTCGCGATTCACTAGGGGCTTCCTGCTGAGCAAGTCCGCTAGCCTGTTGTTCACTCCTGGTGAGTGTGAAGCCACAGGGGTGAAATTGTATTTTAGGGCATATTTCCAGGGTTTGCATGCTTCCTTGCAAAGAGTTGGGGAGCAGACCCCTTCCTGGTTCATATAGAACATGGCTACAGTATTGTCCCTTAGAACGTGGACCAACCTGCCTTGTATCCTGTCCAGGAAGGTCATGCAAGCCAATCTGATGGCCAGTAGTTGCTTTATATTTATGTGAAGACTGTCTGTGGGAGACCAAAGCCCCTGGGTGGAAAGCCATCCCCACCCGAAATATGGGCCCCCCCCACACCCCGAGTTTGAGGCATCGGTTATCACAGTCACTGTGGGTGTTAGCGTTTCAAAGGGAATTCCCCCCAAGGCAAACCGGGGGTCCCTCCTAATCTGTAGTGTCCCCAAGATATCTCGAGGAACTGACAGTACCTTGGACAGGGGGTCTCTCCATGGTTAGAACTCCGTTGAAAACCAGACCTGGCGAGGCCTCATTCTCTGGCATGCTGTCTGAATCATGGAGATGGAGGCTGCACATCTGCTGGAGCAGCTGTAGGCAGCAATTGCCTGTGGTCACTTGAGACTCCTGCAGCTCTGTAATGATGGTGCAGATGGACCAAAATCTTGAAGTGGGCAGAGAGGCCCTCCCTTTGCGAGCGTCTAAGAGAGCTCCTTTGAAGTCTTTGTTTTGGGGTGGGCAGAGTTTTGACTTTTCTCGATTTATGCAGAGACCATGTACCCCGACGGTTGTTTTACTGCTCTGACTTGGAGCTCTACCTGAGTTCTTGAAGCCCCGTGTATTAACCAATCATCTAGGTAGGAGTAAATCTTTATGCCCCACTGGCACAAGAATGCTGTCACCGGCGCCATGCACTTTGTGAATACCCTGGGGGCCAGAGAGACCCCCAAGGGGAGCAATGTGAATTGGAAGTGATTCCCCCCCACCCCCACCCAGTGAACTTTTTGTATCATCTGTGGCAGGGATGTATTTTTATATGAAATTAAGCACCTTTCAGGCCGAAAGCTGAAAACTAATCCCCTGCAGACAGAGATGGAATGATCTGTGACAGGGAAACCATGCAGAATGTGTTTTCCTTCTGTGTTTGTTTAAGGCTCTGAGATCTAGAATGGGTCTGAGGTCCCTGTTGAGTTTCGGGACCAAAAAGTTTCAGGAATAGAACCCTTTTCCCCACTCCCACATTGGGACCCTTTTTATGGCCTCAAGGGAGATGAGCTTCTTGCATTCCATCGCGAGCAGACGATCTAGTACCTGGTTCCCGAGGCTTGGGCAAGGGGGTGGTTTTCTGACCCGAGGTGTTGAATGAAACTGTATGTGATACCCTTCCATGACTGTCTCAAGGACCCACTGGTCAGTTGTGATGTTCTGCCAGTGTTGCACGAAGCAGTGTAGATGGTTGGCAAAGGTTGCGGTCAAGGTTGTGGGTTCACTCCCCTTCGGGTAACCATCAAAAGCGCTGCTTCCTTCCCGTTGAGCGATCAGTACCCTGCTCACACCTGCTTGACTGTGACGTGTGGGACTTCTCATCCTTGCTCGAGTGGGCCTTGTCCTTATACAAATGCAAGAGATGTTGTTGAGGGTAGAGGTAGAACTGAGAAAAGGAACTCTGCATCTGGATTTGCTGCTTTAACTTCTGCAACTGTTGCTGCAAGGAGTGTCGGGCAGCTAGGAGGGGACACATTCCCAGCAATCTAAGAGTGGCTCTTGAGTTCTTCGTGCCATGTAGCTTGGCACCTATGGACCCAGCAAAGAGGTCACGGTCTTCAAATGGCAGGTCTTGAATGATAAGCTGAATCTGTGGAGATAGGCTGGAGCACTGAAGCCAGGTGGAATGGTGTATCATCACAGTGGATGCCACGGTACATGAGGCTGTGTCCGATACGTCCCAAGTAGATGTGAGAGCATCTTTAGAGTCCAATACCCCTTCTTCTACCTTTGTCTTATAGTCTCTGAGGCATCCTGGGGAATAAGGTTGTGAAACCCCCTCCATGGCTCTACAGAGGCTGAAGATGTATCTTACCATAAGAGCCAGATGATTGGAGATATGCAGCTGTAGGGCTGCCATGGTGTAGACATTCCTGCCAAGCACATCAAACTTTTTGCTTCCTTATTCTTAGGAGTAGAGCTCAGCTGGCCCTGTCTCTCTTTCTGGTTGACTGCATCCACCATGAACAATCCCAGGGTAGGTTGTTGGAAGAGGAACACAAACTTGTCCGCGGAGACATGATATTTATGATCCACCACTTTTGACACCAGTGGAATTGAAGATGGGGTCTACCATCACACCCTGGTGATTCTGTATACCTCTTTGTGATGAGGAACAGATACTTTGCCTGGTAGGACATTGTCCCCAACATCAAAGAGGGGTGTTGGTTTCCTCCTGGACCACCACTAGTTCTATATTCAAGTTTTCTGCCATGTCGTGGAGGAAAACCTGTTGGGCACGGGAGTCATCCTTAAATGTGAGAGGCCTTTGGAAGGTGTGCTCATCTGGAGAGGACGGCAAAGGAGCCCAAGATATACTACACTGTGTAGAATCTGGATCAGGCTAATCATCTGAAATGTCTGAGGAGTCTGGGGTCTGAGGAGGAGACACTACCAACTGGTGCCAAAAAGTTGAGCTGTTGTTGGCTGTCATGTCTAGCCATTTGTGTGACTAGCTATTAAAGGAATTTCTGGTCATGGAATGGCACAGGGAAGACTGGCCCCTGCCTGCCTGGGAGGCCTTAGTGGCATGGGAGGAACTGGGCTGTGGTGCCCGTGCCTGGGCTGTTGGGGTCACCATCCTCCTTGGCACAGGTATCGGGGAGCAGTTCTGATGCTTAACTCACCCGTTATCCAGCTTCCAAGACAGTTTTGGGAGAATCGGAGGAATGGGCAGAGGCTGAGGATGATGAGGAAGATAAGCTGGACCTCTGTCTTTTAGAGCCCTGGAAACATGGTACTGAGGTCTCACAGGGTGAGTGCCAAGAGGACAGAGCTTTGGAGCGATCACTGGCACCATTTTGCAATGGCGGGGGAGGGCTCGGTGGTACCAGGCTTGAGGGTGGTGCTGATTCTTGCATTGACTGCTCTCTAGGTGCCAGAGCCAGCAGTCTTTGACCTGGCCTTCTTCACTGGTACCAGAGCCAGGTCTTAGAACAGAGCCTGTGCTGTTGTTGGGGCTCAAGGTGTCGACGATACTGAAGACAGTTCAGCTCCCAGCTCACCGGAGGGGAAACTCAGGGATGGAGATGAACAGTGCTGTAGTGGTACTGAAGCTGACCACGGCTTTGAACTCTTTGCCGGGGGTCGGTGCTGACGCTCCAGCGCAGGAGTTGCTTGGGATGCCAGCGGAGCACTAGTGGCTTGGGGGGGCATAAGAGGCAGGTGTGCAGTGCTCAGCAAGAGTGCATAAGCACTCCTCTCTGTCCTTGCGAGGCCTACATTTAAAGGACTGGCAAATGGAGCAATTTATCGTCTCTTGAGGATCGTCAAGTGGAAAAGCTTTGGAAAATACAGGTTTAAAGCCTGGCATTTTAATTTCACACAAAGGAATGACAGGCACTTGCTTTTGCAAGTTTTGGCTGATCTAAAACGGTACCAGAGGGCAGAAAAGGGAACTGGGAGGGTGAGGGTCACAGTAACCTATATAGCCGCAATTGCGGCACAGAGGGGGTTTTGGCCATGGGCCCTGATCTGATGGGCTAAGGCTAAAGACTCTCCAAGCTACTGTGCTCTGCAGCACGTAGACACCTGTAACTGAATGATGTGAGAAGCGCTCAAAGAAGAACTGATTCTGATCACTCTCATTGTTAGATTCATTTCAGTTCCTGGTATCTGTAATGTCAGCGGAACAATAGCACAACACTCCATTCATGTAAGCTTCCAACAATGGAAACTCAGTGCTTGTATCTTCATTTTCTTCAGAATCCCAAATCTAAAAGCAGCCCATGTCAGGCTGGTTTCCCTTCTGTGCTCATTTTACTTTTTCTCTCCTCACAAACAGTAGGTTTTTGTATCAGTATAGTCGAGAAAAACCATAACAACGAGATTGAAAGAGTGGTTTTGCGGCCGTGTGAGAGAGAGTTGCTCTCACTGGGAACACATAATAGCAACATCGGTGAACTTTGTCCTTGCTGCTCCCCCATCAGACCATCAGGGAAGGGCTGTGCTGTTACGACACCCAGCTCGTGGTGATGAGAGGTCAGGAATTGGGTCCAGTAACACAATTAAGGGAA